>BTPG01000001.1:77495352-77579959 GCA_036245525.1 Semisulcospira habei | reverse complement strand
ACCAGTAAAAGACAAAGAAAAGCAAGCCTATTGCAGACAGAGCAGACCAACTCGACAGATGGGCTGAGTATTTTGAAGAGTTACTGAACAGACCTAGCCCACCCGACCCACCAGACATTCAGCCGGCAGAGACCGACCTACCCATCAGCTATGACAGACCCAGCCGGGAAGAGATCAGAAGAGCAGTGGCATTTTTGAAGAATGGCAAAGCAGCAGGGCCAGATGGCATCCCAGCGGAGTCTCTGAAAGCAGACCTAGAGACAACAGTGGAGATGCTGTACCCACTGTTTGGAAAGATCTGGGAAGAGGAGGTGATGCCGGCTGACTGGAAGGAGGGGTACCTAATCAAGCTTCCCAAGAAAGGCGACCTCAGCAAGTGTTCCAACTACAGAGGAATCACCTTGCTGTCAGTACCAGGAAAGGTCTTCAACAGGATCATCCTAGAGAGAATGAAGAGCTCCCTTGACCCCCAGCTGAGAGACCAGCAAGCAGGATTCAGGAAGAACCGATCATGTACAGACCAGATCGCCACTCTCCGCATCATCGTGGAACAGTCTCTGGAGTGGAGCTCCCCACTGTACGTCAACTTTGTGGATTATGAGAAAGCATTTGACAGCGTGGACCGAGAGACTCTGTGAAAACTCCTACGACACTACGGTGTACCCACAAAGCTCGTCCGCCTGATCAAGAGCAGCTATGATGGCATGACATGTCGCGTGATCCACGAAGGGCAGTTCACCAGGGAGCTCCAGGTCAGAACTGGTGTCAGGCAGGGTGTCTGCTGTCTCCGTTCCTCTTCCTACTGGCCATAGACTGGGTCATGAAGATGACCACAGAGCACAGACGAAGTGGAATACAGTGGACACTGTGGACACAGCTTGACGACCTCGATTTTGTAGACGACTTGGCATTACTGTCCCACACTCATCAACAAATGCAGGACAAGACCACGAGGCTTGCTGACATCTCGTCCCAAGTGGGCCTCACCATTCACAAACAGAAAACAAAGGCAATGAGGCTGAACGCAACCAGGGAAGAACCAGTCTTGCTTGCTGGCACCCCGTTGGAGGAAGTGGAGTCCTTCACCTATCTCGGGAGCATCATAGACAATAAAGGCGGCACTGATGCAGATATCAGAGCACGAATCGGTAAAGCCAGAGCAGCCTTTCTCCAGTTGAAAAAAGTGTGGAGTTCCAAAGAGCTGTCACAACACACCAAAGTCCGGATTTTCAACTCCAATGTAAAAGCAGTTCTCCTATATGGAGCAGAGACTTGGAGATTGACAAAAACCACAGTCAACAGAGTACAGACCTTCATGAACAGTTGCCTTAGAAGAATTTTGAAAATCCACTGGCCAGAGAAGATCAGCAACGTCAGACTCTGGGAGAGAACAGAGCAGATAACAGCAGAGAATGAAATTGGGCGAAGAAGATGGGGATGGATCGGTCACAGCCTGAGAAAGCCAGCTTCCAGTATCACTAGGCAGGCATTGTCATGGAACCCCCAAGGAAAGAGGAAAAGAGGTAGGCCGAGAAACTCCTGGCGTCGAGACCTCCAAGCAGACATCAAGAGACTGGGAACCACCTGGAGTAGAATCGAAGGAGAAGCACAGGACAGGAGTTGCTGGAGGTCTCTCGTCGACGGCCTATACCCGGGTAGGGGTGACAGGCGTAAGTAAGTAAGTATTAGACAGACATGCGCCGATTAGAACAAAAAGAGTAAAGAGTGAGATACTTCCCCCTTGGCTGACAAAAGAAATAATGCATGCCATGTCGGTGCGAAATGACCTAAAAAGAGAAAAGAACTTTGATGAATTTAAAAAGCAGCGAAACCGTGTGAGGTCAATGGTGCGAGCCGCGAGGAGGGACTTTATCCGCAACACTGTCAAGGACAACAAAGATGTGTCAGCAGTGTGGCGGGTACTGAATTCGATCACTCGAGGCAATAGCAGTAGGTCAACAACCATCCCACGTAATCTCTCCGCCGACACATTCAACGAACATTTTTTGTCTGTTGCGGATTTGATAACTACTCCTAGTCGTGATACAGAGGCTGACATATGCCCCGATTACTTAGTTAATTTCTGCAACAGAAAAACAACTGGCACACTACCATTTAATATCCCCATACTTGCTGTGCACGAAGTGGGCAAACTAATTAGTGACCTAGCTAATAAGAAGTCCTCCGGCCATGATGATATCAACCCACAAATATTAAAGTTGTCTGTATCATACATCATAGAGACCCTTACTTATATTTACAACTTATGTATTCAAAAGAATGTATTCCCTACAGACCTCAAAGTTGCAAAAGTCGTTCCACTGCCAAAATCAAAAGATCGTACTGACCCTAACAACTATAGACCCATTTCTCTGCTGTCAGTATTATCTAAACCCCTCGAAAGGCATATACATAAACACCTGTCTGACTACTTAGAATCGCGAAAGTTGCTACATTCGTCTCAGTCAGGATTTCGCCCTCGGCACTCATGTCATACGGCTCTGAGCAGATTAACAGACACATGGCTTTCAAATATGAATAATAAGCAAGCTGACAGGTGTAATTTATCTTGACTTTAAAAAGGCTTTCGACTTAGTGAACCATACAATATTGATTTCCAAACTTAAGCATTATCTTCGAAACGACATGGCTGTTTTCTTTTTTATGTCATATCTCGAGAACAGAAAGTAATTGCTAATGGAGCCTACTCTTCTACTAAAGATGTTAAACTCGGGGTTCCGCAGGGGTCAATCTTAGGTCCTCTTTTATTTTGTATTTACATCAGTGGCCTGCCTCTAAGTCTCACCTACGAAGCAACACAGTGTGATATGTTCGCCGATGATACCTCAATCCACACAGCTAACAAAGACATACGTGAAATTGAAAACGGCCTTAAAAAAAGTCTCGACGATATATCAGCATGGTGTAAAGTCAACTCAATGATTCTGCATCCTACTAAAACAAAATCTATGATTATTGCAACACGCCAAAAGCACCAGTTAAAACCTTTAAAGCTTAATATATCACTCGGCGACGACATCATAGAACAGGTAGCCGAACATCGTCTATTGGGGGTCACAATTGATAATCAGCTGAGGTGGCAGATGCACATTGACAATGTCTGTAAAACGGTCTCTAGAAATGTCTTTATGTTATCGAAATTAAAGTATTACACAGATAGTAAAACCAGAAAATTGTTCAGTAGTGCACACATCATGTCACATATAAACTACGCATCGACGGCGTGGGATTGTTGCAGTGATGTCCACTTAAAAAGACTAAATTCTTTACTTAGGAGAATGGCAAAATTAATTCTTCCTGACCCGCACTTGACGACCGAGGAAAAACTCAGTAAAGCTGGATTCCTGCCCCTTCCAAATCATTTTAAATATAACAAAGGGGTACTGATGTTTAAAGTGTGGAACCATAGCGCTCCAGAATGTCTAACAGAGTGTTTACAAAATCAGATTCCTGCTATGGGAACATGAGGGGTCTTTATATTGTTCCAAACCCCGAATAGATATATTTAAATCTACTTTGTCATTTGCGGGTTCCACACTGTGGAACTCACTCCCATATCACGTTAAAGCCACTCTGACATTATCTCGTTTTAAGGCAAGTCTTTATAGGTATCTGACATTACTCAAATAATAATATCTAGTTATTCGTAGACACACGAATGTACGTGTATATTCTAACAATCATGTGTCTGTGTGTGTGTGTGTGTGTGTGTGTGTGTGTGTGTGTGTGTGTGTGTGTGTGTGTGTGTGTGTGTGTGTGGACGCGTGAGTGCGTTTGTGCGCGGCGTATGCGCGTGTTTGTGTTTAGTGGACTATCTATTTTGTATTACTGTGCTTTGATGTCTCTTTTTTATGTATATTTTGTACTTAGTTAGTCGTAGTTGTAGCAACGGCAGGTACAAAAAAAAAATGACATAGTCACTGACTCTGTTAATATCTTCACCGTTGTAAAATAAAGATTCATTGATTCATTGATTCTATTTTTCTCTCACACGGACTTATCAGACCACTCTAAACATGTATTCTGTCTGCTTGATCAATAGAAGTTCATTCACGACAGCGATTTAAATACCTGATGACAGCTGAAATAGTTCACTGTCATATCTAATCCAAATGCTGTTTGAATATTGATTATGGCCGTTATAACATCCAAAATCAATGTAATTATTCTTTGAAGTTTTGCCAGAAATGATGCATCAAAATCATGTTTATCCTACCTTGCAATCAACTGATGCAAAATGTATTCACTTACGTCTGTACTATATCTAAAAGGCGGAGGCTGACAAAAAAAAAGTTATCTGAAATAGGCACTATAAAAATAGTTAAAAATTATACTTGTTTGACTTGGAGATCAGTACGGATAAAAGCAAAGTGATGATCAACACCACAAGCGACAGCAGCAGCAACATTCACATGAACGGCCAGAAGCTAGAAGAGGTCAATAGCTTCAAGTACTTGGGAGCCACCCTGTCCAAAGACGGTAGTTGCATAGCAGAGATCCGTATCAGGATAGGTACAGCAACATCCGCAATGGCCAGGCTGGACAGGATATGGCGAAGTAACTCCATCAGCTTCACCATCAAGTACAGGCTTTACAAGTCCCTCGTAGTGTCTATTCTACTCTACGGCTGTGAGACTTGGACACTGCTTGCAGACTCAGAAAAGAAAATCCAGGCCTTTGAGAACAAGTGCCTGAGGAAGTTGCTCCGCATCTCGTACCGCGAGCACAAGACCAACGAATATGTACGGAGCATCGTCACTTCCCTGGTGGGCCCACATGAACCCCTTCTGGCAACCGTGAAACGGCGCAAGCTTGCTTGGTTTGGCCACGTGACCCGACACAACACCTTGTCCAAGACTATCCTCCAAGGCACTCTCGAAGGAAGTCGTCGGCGAGGTCGTCAGAGAAAGAGTTGGGTCGCAAACATAAAAGAATGGACCGAACTCGAGATGCCAGACTTGCTTGCCACCGCCCAAAATAGAACTCAGTGGAGAGCACTGTCTGTTGCTGCTGCCTTTCAGTCCCCCCAACGCCCAGTTCGGGCAAGGGACTGATGATGATGATGATGATACTTGTTTCGACGAAAACAGCGGCCTACAAGATCGGACAAATATGCGATATTGCATTTTTTTTAAAAAACACTACTAGTTCGTCGAAAAACGTGCAAAACGGTGGACTCAAAAGCCCGGACAAACATACTATATCGCATGTTTGTCTGGGCTTTTAACCTATTCAGTCCTGACGCACTACAGCAGGAGATGGGTCGACCATGATAATTCAAGGGTAGTGCCAGATTAGCTTGGCGTCTGTCGGCGCCAAGCTAATCTGGCACTGCCCTTGAATTATCATGGTCGATCCATCTCCTGCAACTGGTGCGTAGTTCAGGCGACGCCTCCAAAATTTGGGAAATAAGTGCGTCGGGCTGAATGAGTTAATTCAATGTTTTCGTCTAAAATCGAGCATTTTGACCTGCTTCTGAGTTCCGAACAAAACCTATCTAAGTTTCCCTTAGGTTTTGTCTTATTTACAGTATTTGAGATCACACTAGCCGAGGTTTGTCTGCTAATTTAAACTTAATTTGAGATCGCACTGGCTTAGGTTTCGTCTGCCAAGATGAACTCATTTTGAGATCACACTAGTGATGTTTCAGCGAGATAGAGCTGTGGTAAACTCAATTTGAGACCACACAACCTCAAGTTTCGTCCGACTGTGAAGCATAATTATGGAAGTCTAGGCGAAACCTTAGGTAAACTAAATTTCAGATTACACTTGGGTTTCGTCGGACTTGAAATCATAAGTAAATGAGACAAACCCTGAGATAACTCAGTTGTATATCACTGCTTCAGTGTGTGCCCAGCTTCGCCTGTGCTGTACTTGTCATGAAGTCAAGACAAAACTAAAGGCCTAAGGTCAACCTAATTTCATGTCACTATGTTGACCGTATTTTCCCGTAATATGTTTTACTTCCTTTTCGCCGAGACCATAGTGCCATGTCTAAACCTATCGGCCTTCCGCCACCGGCCATTCTCCTGGTCAGATCAAACTATCAGACCATTTCGTGACCAAGCATTTTTGGTCATCCCGATCCTGGAATCACTAGACATTCGTTTGCCAGTGCACATCATCTACAAGAGGAATAGATCCTCATGGACCCCTCCAGTCGCAGGGCTCACGAGGATCTATTCCTCTTGTTGATAGAGTTTGACATCATAGCCACCCCTCCCTTAAAAAGAAAACCGCTCAACTCCAACATGTGGTCTCCATTGCTTCGGCAAAATACAAGTACTAAGACTTTTTGCAGACAAAAGAAAAGAGAGATCTAAAGACACATTTAAGCAACCCTTCCTCCTCCTCTTTTGCCCAAGAGGCATGGATGTACATGGGACTGCGGCGGTATAGTCATGAGGGCTGACTCATTTACGTCTTATCTTCTTCAGGCGGACAGGGGTAAGCAAAGACTTCTACGCATCGGTACGATATACTATAATGCCGCCAAGAGAAGTGTCAGCCAGCAGCACAAGACATAGACACTCAAGCCCTATTACATGCTGCAGGGGCTCACTGAAGATCAACGTCTGTAGGCGGCGGCATTATACCTATATTCCTTAGCCGAGGATAGGGGTGGAGTGCGGAGGGGTTTTCGAGCATTCTGCTAATCTGGAATGGAGGAAGCAAAAGCCAGTACCATACCAGTATATCACTGAAATAACTTCACGTCTACAAAAGAAACAGATCCTCGTGACTCCTCGCAGTCTGCTAGTGCTATTTCAGATCCATGCTTGTCCACGACCTAATTTACGTCTGTGTTCTTACGGCAGGAGGAGATTACAAGATGTTGAACCTGGACTTACAAAGGAAGCAAAAACCACGCGTCGGCACCATACGATTATGCCAGAGGGTCCAGACAGATTTTCAGTCTTCACACTAAATCCCTTAACCTCCTCTAAAAGAAGACGCAGAGGTAAATTAGTCACCAGAATTATAGATTCTCACGAGCCCTGCGGCTGCATGGACTCATGAGAATCTATGCCTCTTGTGGGTAAAAGAGGATGGACACGACGGCCACCAGTACCAGACGGACTAATCTAAGTAGTGAAAGACGGTAGCTGGAGACGCCTTGAAGTGTTATTTAGCCTTTTTTCTGTCCCTTTTCATTTTCCGTTTCGTGTCTGTGTTTTTGTGTTTGAATAAAGTGCTATTTCAGGTTTGTGGAGTTGACTGACGCGACAGATTGGTACTTTCGCCACCATGTACAGCCCCATTTTTTTCTGTTCATGACTGAGAAGGGGCATGTTGTGTGCACTTTCTTGCGTAGGCTCCACTCAGCCGAGGTGAGAAAGGTCCTGTGCAAACAGGTGCCCCAGTAGTAAAGTGTCTTCGGGCCCACGACGGCAGAATAACCTGTCGTGGTGGTGTCGCCGTGGTCACGGTGTGAAAGACGCTATCGTGGTTAAGTGGACAGAGTAGCCTGTCGTGCTAGTGTCGCCGTGGTCACGGTGTAATTAATAGACGCTATCGGGAACTTCTTCACAGTCAGTTTTCTTCTTCTTCTTCTTCTTCTTCTTCTTCTTCAGCGTTCCCGAGGCTGTCGGAAACGATGATATGAACAGACTGTCATATAACGTTAGAGTGACACAGAGAGACTTACAGTGGACGTTTGGTTTGTGACGCGTGTGTGAGCCGGTCGCCGAGTAGTGAGTACTTTGCATGCTTTCTGGTTCCACCGTTTAGTAGTGTATCATAAGCATGTCATTAGAATTAACGGTTCCATGTACATCAAGTTAATTTCAGTATAAGTTAGGTTTGTTTTAGAACTTAGTCTGTTTCGATAGTATACTCTAGAATCCTTAACAACCATAAATCATGTCAGAGGAGGGTTCGGTAAATAACTCCTCGGTCAGCTCAGGCAGCGAACGTCCTGGTGGGCATGACAAATGCGGGGACGGAGTGGAACGCCTTGGAGCTTGTCATGAGGCAACAACAGCTCCGATTAGAACATCAAACTAGGTTAGCGGAGATTGAGCTTAAAGCCGCAGAAGAAAGGCTAGAGTGCGAGCGGGAAGAAAGAGCGCGCCAGAGGCAGAGGGTAGCAGGGCAGCGCAGGACCAGAAAGGAGCTCGGTGTCCGAAATATTTGCACAGCCGGATTATTGGGGGGGGGGGGGGGGCTAAAACACTTAAGGTATAAATGGGAGATGACATTGATGTCTTCCTACGGACTTATGAGAAAGTGGCACGATCATACCGAATACCGGAGATGGAGTTGGCGACGCGCCTAGCCCCATGCCTGTCAGGAAAGCCCCAGGAAGCCTACAGCAGAATGGGCGAGGCCATTCTCTGCAGGTACGAACTGAGGGCAGAGACATACCGCGAGCGGTTCAGATACAGCCGACGCGAAGCAGACGAATATTTCCGCGAGTATGCGGTCCGTCTTGAAAATCACTTGGACCGGTGGATAGAGGCTAGTGACGTCAAGGTGCGCAATAATGGGCTCCGCGATCTCATCCTTTGTGAACAGTTGCTGGAAAGTAGTTCACCAGGCCACTTAAAAGATTGGCTTCGCATGGAGGGTCCGTCCCCTTGAGCCAGCTGATTTGTCTAGCAGATCAGTACTTTTCGGTCCACAAGCCCCGCATAAGAGAGGGTATTAATTCATCCCATCCAGCATCTTAGCTTGGGGGGCAGGACAGGTCGATGAAAGATGTCGTGTGTTTCCGGTGTCGCAAGAAGGAACACATTGCCGCTAAGTGTCCAACTCCTAGGGGGGATTTAAAGGGGTCGAGGCGGGCAGTAGCTCCTGAAGAAAACCCAGGCGACAATGACCCGTACACAGAGCAAGGGACAGTCAATGGTAACTCCGTGACACGGGGTGCTCGAGGACGTTAGTGAGAGGAGAGTTGGTTCCCAAGTCAGCTTTTATTGGAGAGTCCATAGAAGTACAGTGGGGGAGATAGTCGAACTTCCCAAATCCCGCTTGCATCCGTAGACCTGCGCTGTAGCTATATTAACGGGCCAGTGACTGTTGGCGTTGTAGACAGCTGCCCAGATGAGGTTTTGTTAGGAAATGATTTGGCGGTTTGGGTAGTGGCTCGGGCTGAAACTCGCCAAGGACGCAAAGACCGCGGGAGGGAAGAAACCGAATCCAAAGAAAGAATGCCGGAATCAGGGATAAAACCCACATCTCTGATGGATAATGAGGACTTAGGCTCTAGAGATGTCAGTGGTAATCCTAAGGCGGCTGATAAAGAAACAGGCATCTCTCAGGTAGTCCCTTTACACGAGATGGGGTCAGAAAGTCTGAAAAGAATGCAGGCAGAGGACGGTAGCCTAGCGGAGGTGTAGAAGAAAGTTACTTCACTGGCTGAGGTAGAAAATGCCAGGGTGTGTTTTTATAGCAAAGATAGTCTGCTGTACCGGAAGTGGACGCCCCGGCATGGAGAGCCTGGTCAGGTGCATCAGTTGGTTGTTCCAAAGGCGTACACAGAGCAGCTTTTGCAGATTGCACATGATATCCCATTGTCAGGCCATCTAGGAATTGAGAAAACAAAGAGCCGTCTGCTTAGAAATTTTTACTGGCCAGGTGTCTTCGGAGACATAGCTCGATACTGTCGCTCATGCGAGGCGTGTCAGAACTAAATGGCCAAGAAGCGGAGTAATGATCGAGCCAAGTTAGTCACAGTACCTGTGGTGGGTGTCCCATTTCACAAGGTCGCTATCGACTTTGTCGGAACTTTACCCAGGTCTTCTCACGGGAATAAGTTCATCTTTGTCATGGTTGACTATGCCACCAGGTACCCGGAAGCTGTGGCCATGTCATCAATGGACTCCAAGAAAGTCGCTGACGAACTCATTACAGTTTTCAGTCGGGTTGGCATTCCAAATAAGTTGCTGTCCGACAAGGGGACCAATTTCATGTCACAACTGATGCAAGAGCTCTGCACTTGGGCGTGAGGAAGCTGAATATCTCACCTTTTCACCCGGCTGGGAATGGTCTTGTAGAGAGGTTCAATGTTACCTTGAAGTCTATGATGAGGAAGTATGCCAGTCGTCATCCAAAGTCATGGGACTCTTATCTCCCATACCTCTTGTTTGCGTACCGTGAAGTTCCGCAGGCGTCCACAGGATTCTCCCCCTCCGAGCTATTGTTTGGGAGACCAGTGCGCGGTCTGATGGATATTGTACGAGAGGCATAGGAAGGAGAAGCCATGGGGAAAGAGGAGAACCACATTGGGCATGTGTGTTGATGATGAGGGACTGTTTGTTTAAAATGACTGATCTGGCGCAGGAGCACCTCTCTCTAAGCAGAAGGTGTGGTATGACAAGAAGGCCCGTACACTGACTTTCGACGCTGGGGACAAAGTGCGAGTTCTTTTGCCTAGCGCCACCAGCAAGTTACAAGCGGAGTGGCAAGGGCCCTACGGGCACCAGAAAGATCTCTAAGTTCGACTACGAAGTAGATACCGAGAAAAGGCGCAAGACAAAACGGGTTTATCACGTGAACCTGCTGAGAAAGTGGCAGGAACGGATCAAAAAACGCTAAAGCGGACGTTCTGTCGCGCCCACTCAGACGCCTGAATCAAACGGCAATTTTCAGTAACTTTGTAGAAAAATCGGACTCTATTTAGGCTCTTATATGTGCATTGTCAGTAAGGATATATCTCTACACTTTTGTTTATTATGATTGAAACCTCTGACGTGCTTTAATCATGGTGGCGGTGGTGGTGGTGTGTGTGTGTGTGTGTGTGTGGGGGGGGGGGGGGGTCAAGATGTAGATATATTCAGGGTCCGGTGGAACCAGTAATTAGGGTGCGATTGTTGCAGCGTGCGAATGTTTACAGTAGTGCAGAGGTGCAGCCCGGACGTGGTGAAGGCTTAGCAATTAGTTACAGCAGGGGGCAGTGGTCTGTTTACTGTCCACTGTCAGTTGTCAGAGATCAAGGGTCGGGTAGTTTTAATCAAGAATGAAGATAGAAAGAAAGGGTGTAGAGTGTGAGAAAGTGGAAGAATGAGTTGGTTAGTTGAGAGCTGGCGGCCGGCAGAGAAGGACTGTAAACAAGAATAAAGAAAGCAGAAAAACAGTTCTATACTTTTAATATTATTTTTGAAAGGACGGAGGGAAGAGTAGCCTTTCACAATGAGGTTTCTGACTACAATTTACAATTTGGCAACAGACTTGTACGTCTCACGAAAAATAACCAGGAAGTTATCACGTATCACGATTACCTTATTTTGAGCTTTCACGTTTCACGTCGACCTCTTATTTCACGGATCACGAGGATGAAATGCGTGCATGCAGCCACCGGCCGGTACTGTAGACAGTACAGGTAGATGCAGACGTAGTAGGGTTAAGATGAACCCAGACAAAAACGCCACAACAATAAAGATATATCCCATACATTAACCACTTCGCTGGCAGTGATCGCAAATTGCGCGGCTGACAGGACTCGGCGCACACTGGCCAACATTCGCGTGAAGAATGCAGACGAAATGGGACAAAACTTGGCATAAAAAACTCAGCACTAACAAGAAGCATAAATCGGCTGCGGGGGATCATGAGGGTTTATGTCTCTCGCAGCTGTGTAGCGTAGCCTACGTTCGCCTAGCCCCGGCATTTAATAATAATAACAGTAATAATAATAAAGGAGATTTGTTAAGCGCTTATTCTAAAAAGTAGCTCTAAGCGATGATACAATGAAAAGGCTAACAGCTAACACGCACACACACACAACACACACACACACCACACACACACACACACACACACACACACACACACACACACACACACACACACACACACACACACGTGACAGTGGTGATGAATTGTGCATGGCTAGGGAAATGAACTAGTAAAATGGCAGCGATGCTAGTGCAGTCATTAGTTATGTGCTTGCTTGTGGCCACTGATATTTACGGTAGCGTACCTCTCCGATTCCAAATCATAGTGGCTCGCTTCTTATTGTCCTAATTTGTGTATTTTAGTATTTAGTCTTTGAGTAGAGATTTAGTGGTTTTATTAATACTGCTATGGTATAGTTTATTTGATTAGTTATTGGTTTGCTACTGATGTATGACATTTTCCTTTTCCTTAGTTTTATATTCTTTAACATTGTTTGCTTATATCCTTTTATTTTTATTTTTTCAGGTATTGCATGTTATTTTTGGTTATAAATAAAAGAACCAGAACCATGGACAGGAGTTAGCTCCCTTTGTCAAACACAACCCACACCACCTGCACATCATCACCTCCCCTTTTGCTAGTTTCTACCTGAATAACCTTTAATAACTAGCGAACTATACATTCAATACTAATAAATCTTAGCATTTCCGAAAGGGAATTTAAAGGGCTTTTCAATGAATTAAATTAGAAAAAGCTTAACACTGAGCTGATGATTTTATAATGACTGCCACACAAGGGAAGTGAAACGCGAAAAAGCATGAAAAACGTAAATCTAACTAAGACTGGTTACAGATCATACAAAAACCAAATAGATATTCTAAAAGCAGGAATTGTGCTGAATCTAATGACTATCGATACAGCTTTCTACGTTTAATGGAACGGAAGCTATGAGGCTTCAAAAATAAACAGAAAACACAAGTTACAAAACCATTACTAAAACAGAAGACTCGTCGCGCCACGCAAGTGGTGCCGTCACGGCTAGCGGCTGAACGGGGAACCTCAGACGTGGACTAAAAATAGCTACATGGGGACAGAGGCTTATGGCGCTCTGCTACATATACAGATGGAGTAAGTCAGAGATATAGGCAGGAGAAGTCAGGTTGATAGAGTTAAAGCACATGCACATGCACAGAATGCGTTCCGCCGCTTGTACGGCAGCCAGTTGAGTTTCTTAAGGGCGGGGTGGATATGGTCACGCTTGGCGCACGCGCAGAACTAAACGGGCAGCACTGTTCAGTTGGTCACATTACTATAGTCAAATTTGGCCAGTTGAGGCAGTAAGAGGACCGGTGTTTTTGCCTTGTTTGAAAATTTGTAGTAGGGCTGAATGTTAGAATTTGCTGGAAATTTCTGCGGGTTAGATGAGAGGAGACATGTTTGGTGCTTTGATTCATACCATCCTGAGCTTATCCAGTGGACAATTGTGGGCCTATGTTGAGTTGCCGTTGACGTAGTGATTTGAGGGGCACGCTGATTTCAGCTGTGCTTGGGTGTGGGGTTGGTAAGGAATCGGGTTCATAGCCAAGAAATGAGACTGTCAATGTGCTGTTTTTATTGTTATTTTGTGCATGGCAAATGTGCAACTGGTGGGCAGTAGTGTTTTTTAGGGGATTGAAATATTAGGGGATGCCTGGGACTGACTATGGCTAAGAGACTGGACAGTACAGAAACGGCACTGTGTTCCGTGGCCTGCACTCTCTGCAGTTTATCTAGCTGGGTTTTAGGCAGGCCAGAAAGGAGGGAGTTACAGTAGTCTAACCGTGATAAAACAAGGAAGGAGGCAATGGTGCCGGGCAGTTCCTTCGGCACCAAGGTTTTTGACAGTCAGAGAAAGTGATTTGATTTTGACAAACAGACATGTGACCGGGAAGACAGCACAACTGCGAAGGACGCACACCAGCAGTGATAACCATAGACTCTGTTTTACTATCATTTAGCTGGAGTTTATTGCTAATCATCCCGTCTTTAACTTCTGCCAGACAGTTTTCCATGTTTAACAACCAGCTTCAGGAACGGGACCAAAATCGTGCAACTGTGTGTCATCAGTGAACATATGATGTCTAACAGAGTACATTGAAAAATAGTAGCTAATGAAGAAAATCAGACCGAACACAGAACATTGGGGCACGCCGAAAAGCAGTTGGGCTGGGGCAGAGTGACAGCCGTTGACAGAGACTACTAGACGCCGGTTTGTGAGATATGACTCCATCCAGAGTAAAGCAGGGTCAGAGAAGCCATAGTCAAAGTGGAGATGAGACAGAAGAATTGAGTGATCGATAGTAATAAAGGCTGCGGACAGATCGAAGAGAGTCAGGACACTGAGACAGCTCATTATTATCAGCAGCGCAAAGGAGATCGTTTAAGTTTCTAATCAGGGAAGTTTCAGTGGAGCGGCCAGGTAAGTATGCGGACTGGAAGGGATGTAGGAGAGAATTTTCTTGGAGGTAATTCAACATCTGACATAAAACAACCTTTCGAGGATTTTAGAAATAAAGGGAAGGGTGGAGATAGGCCTTTATTTAATGGGTTTAGATGCAGCAGTCTATACAATCTCATGAGTTTCCTCATTTCTGCGACAGATGGATGGTTATCTTTGCTTTTGTTGTTAGACAAGGTTCACCTGTTACTACGAACCACAATCTCTATGTCAACAAGAGCAAAACAACATGATTATATTTTGTTTGCAAATGAGGCCTTTGTCTAGCACTGAGCGCAGACTGCGTGTATGAAATCTTTTGTTAATTCAACTAAAACGAATATCATGCGTTCAGGAAACAATGATGCAAAGTGGTATGAGCAAGTGGCATAGATCCTCAGGAGCACCCGCAACCAATCAGTCAGTCAGTCTAACAATCAATCAGCCAGGCAGCCAGCCAACCAACCAACCAGCCAAACAACCTGCCAACTAACCAGCCAAACAACCAACAACTCACTCAGTCACGCACTCACGGACTCAATGAATCAATGAATCATTCAATCAAACAATCAAACAATCAATCAATCAATCAATCAATCAATGTAGTATCAATCATGTATCATGTAACAAGGAGTCTGTAAACAATTTTATCCAGCGGACAATAGAAGATCGTCGAGTTCTCAGCTATCGACTGAAAACAAGAATATTATGTCGGTAAAGACAAAAATGCTGTCAGACTAAGATTAAAAAAAAAAAACCGCACACATTATATAGCTAACACAAAAGCCAATTTTCAACATTGCGAGAAAGATTGGAAAAAAATCGTTCATTAGGTCGCATTTCAGGAAAGAAACTCTGTCTGATGAGTAAAACGTATATAAATTAAACCTAACCTTGTCAGCAAGTGGCGAAGATTATCATAAGCCCCTGATGCTGCAGAGGCTTATGAGAATATACGCTACTATGAAAGATGTTTTGTTGTGTGCTGTCTGCTTTGTCGGTCGTCCTCTTGCATGTGTCAGAACGTGACCGCACTTTTTACTTGCGCGGAGTCATCTGTCCTTTGACGTCATCCAGTTGTGACTATTAGGCCTTAGTTTTCTTTATATTTATGAGACCGAGCCAGATTACTCTAATTCTGTGAAATAAAGTTTCGTTGATCTTACACACGTATCACACTCTCAAATTTCCTATGATTTGTTTCTTAGTGCCCTCCTCCTCCCCAGTACTTCTGGCTACCATCACCACTACCACCACCACCTCGACCTCCGTCTGCAAGCGACATAAAGTCATATAAGGCCTTTCAATCTCAGGGGCTAATGTGACTCTATGCCACTTGGTGTCAAATATTGACTCTGACTCTTTTTTTCAGATGAAAGGAAGGCCACTGAGTTTAAACTGCGAGATTGAAAGCACAAACTGTCTTTCACAAAAAGACGGATTGCAGTTACAAAACAATCAAATATACGTGTGCTCCATGACACAAAATTTTGTTGAACCCATTCAGCCCTGACGCACTACAGCAGGCGATGGGTCGACCATGATAATTCAAGGGTAGTGCCAGATTAGCTTGGCGCCTGTCGGCGCCAAGCTAATCTGGCACTACCCTTGAATTATCATGGTCGATCCATCTCCTGCAACAGGTGCCTAGTCGTTATATGACGCCTCCGAAATTTGGGAAATACCTGCGTCGGGCTGAACGAGTTAAACTCCTTTCCTTGCCACTGGACGTTATAGTTTGTTTCTAAAATCTGTTTGCTCATTAAACGACTAAAAGCCACAAACAGTCCAAAGAACGTGGATACAATTCGATCTCAGCATAAGAGACATCGATCCTCATGAGCCACCGCCACAGGCTGCGGGGGCTCATGACGATCTATGTCTCTTGCAGTCGGATCGTGTTGACAAAAGGTCAACACGATCGGCAATGAAGGGGTTAATCTAAGAAATTACAGTAAATCCATTTTTGTCAAATATCTGACGCACACTAGAATGGCCAGGACGGAGATTTCCGTGTTGTGTATATCAGTCTCTCCAATCCGATCTAACTTACTCCTTAACCCTTTGCGTGTCGGCAGCGGTTTTTGTCGCGATGATTCCTGTAGGAATCATCGCGACAAAAACCGCTACCGACACGCAAAAGGGTTAACTGCGTTAGCATTGGCGCATTGCACTGAGTCACCCTTTCACCAGCAGCACGCGGTGCCCATTACGGTAGAACCTGTTTCAGCAACCGCCTTGCAAGAAATAAGTAGTCTTAAAAGACAGGTGCTCTCTCAAGACAAGGGTTATCTGTCATTAAAGACCATCCTTTTATGTGCCAGGAAAAAAATGGACTTAAGACAAGTGCTCTCTCAAGTGAAGTCTTGAATGGAAACAAAAATGTCATCTGTCATTTAAGACCATACTTTTATGTCTCTAGTACTGGATCAGGTAATGCTTGGAAAATTCTCCTCAACAGTAAACGTCAAGCAAGATGCATATGTAGATCGTCGTGAGGCATAAGGGCCGATGAGAGTCATATATTGTGCGGGAGTCTCATGATGATCTATGCCTCCTATTTGTCCAGTGTTGTTTGTTTGTGTGTGTGTGTGTGTGTGTGTGTGTGTGTGTGTGTGTGCGTGCGTGCGTGCGTGCGTGTGTGTGTGTGTGTGTGTGTGTGTGTGTGTGTGTGTGTGTGTGTGTGTGTGTGTGTGTGTGCTATTACCTACCGGTTATACTGTGTCGCTGGCTAATCTAGGACACTAAATGGTAAAAATGTACAACTGTCACGCAGAGACCCCCCCCCCCCCCCCCCGCCTCCCTTCCTTTCTCCCCCCCCCCCCCCCCCCCCACACACACACATAATACACACATCCGTACGTCCTCTGCCCGCCGTGAGATGGCCTTAGTCGCCTGCTCGGCGTTAAACCCAAATAACTAACCTCCTCTGCACACATCAGTTTAACGCATTCAGCCCGACGGCCGTATTTCCCAAATTTTAGAGGCGTCATCTAACGACTATGCACCAGTTGCCGGGGATGGAGCGACCATGATAATTCAAGGCTAGTGTCAGATTAGCTTGGCGCCTTTCGGCGCCAAGCTAATCTGGCACTACCCTTGAATTATCATGGTCACCCATCTCCCGCTGTTGGGCGTCGGGGCTGAAGATGGGTTAAAATCGCGTGTTGCCAGCTATGGGTCACCCCACGTCGCCCGCCAAGTCATATCCTAGGTCACACTGGTTGCCTCCCTCGATTCGCTACAGCTGAGCGGTAGCGAATCCAGGGAGACAACCAATGTGATGCCAAGCTATGCCCTTTCCGTGGAATCAGCCTCTAATACTCAACGTCACGCAGTTGGTACAGATCCTCATCAATCACCAGTGCCCCAAAAAGATGCAGAAATAGATTAACATAAGACATCAGCGCAAAAATGAGACACAGATTTATCATTTTGATGATTGTCCATGTATATGTTATTATTTTGGTCATGTTAAGGCTATAGACAGTAAGTCCATGTTTGCGAAAAGCGAGATTTTCATTGCAATACAATTAAAATCTCGCAATTCACAACAACAAAAAAACCGGACTTGCTGTCTTTTCCATTCCCTGCGCAGTATTGCGATGATTTAAATGGTTGTTGTCAGTGAAGCGTCTATTGTGGTAGCGTAGTGGTAGTGCTTGTCACCTCTCACTTTCAACTTCCAACGCTGGCTAGCAGTAGTACTGTGGCAGTATTGTGATAAAATAAAGATTAATTTCCTTTCTTTACATGTTCACATTCGGGAAACAAAACCAAACATCCTTTCATAGACAATAAACGTTATATCCTCATGTGTTTATTCGGGAAGGGGGGGGGGGGACGAGGAGGGGGCAGGGAGGGGGGGGGGACGAAGGGGGTGGTGTTGGGCGGGGGGGGGGGGGTGCTTAACCCTTTGGCTGTCGGCAGTGGTTTTTGTCGCGACGATTGCTCCAGGAATCAACGCGACAACAACCGCTACCGACAGGCAAAGGGTCAAAGACCTAGATATCTCTCTCGTTGTCTCTTTTGCGTCTGTCTTTGTGAAACCGCAGAGGACGTGGTCCATCAGTATTCATGCACTGGAACCTCAAGCAGTGAAATCATATTATGACCACGTATAAATAATCATATCGACCGAAAAAAGGCAGCGATCAATACGACCTTTCACAAAAAGGAACAGTGAGCTACTTACCAAGTAAGAAAGGTCCTTGGGCCCAAGACGGCCGCAGTGGGCCCGAAGAGGTTTAGCTACAGGCATAGGGCTAGCCATTTAAAACATATTTACGTCTGTTCTTCCTCAGATGTAGCAATTTAATCAAGGGGCATCATTTATTGGAAGCTGGTCGAGATCGGATTTTGCCCAGACATAGGCGGATTCCTCCGGTTATCTGCACGCGACACGCCGCACGTGATTTCTGCTGTTCTTGCTGCACGTGCGCTCTTCTTGTCAAACCCACACACTAATAGAGGTTTTTCGTAAATAAGGAGACGATTAAAATATACACGAATTTGACACAATCATTGAATTAAAAGGAGAGACAAACATGCGATGTATCGCATGTTTGCCTGCCCTTTTAATTCACCCCACCCGGGTCTGCCCTGGGGGACTTGGGTGGGGTTAGGTATTTTTTAGTTCCCAGGGTCACCCTGGTCAGCCCCACAGGGTGGGTTTTTCTCTCTTTTCTGGGGCATTTGTTTCTGTCTACCCTTTGTCCATTCACCTGTATTTGCCTTTTTAAAACTCTACCTACTGTCTGCACTGCCTGTAGCTCTTGATATTGGATGTGTGTTGCTAAATGGTCTTAGCTTTATTTAGGCCCCATGTGTTAGGTTTATTTAATGTATTTGACCGGCTGGCGACATACATTCAATGTTCTGTTTATTTTTTTTCACAAGCAGTGCAGGCACGTCCTGAGAAAGCCTTGTTGCTGTCGGGACGTTAAGCAATGTACAATCAATCAATCAATGCCCTTTTAATTCAATGAGTGTGTGAAGATAGTGCAATATCTGGGCCTACCTCTCATTTACTTAAATCGCATATTTGTTCTCTGGACTGTGATTTGGGGGCCATATGACACTAGATCGTAATTAAGCTGGTTAAAGACAGGCTTATTCGTCCACTCAGGTAATCTAGGAATAACTTCTATTCGTGGTGTGATTTGGGTATTAGCACGCCTTAGAAAATTAGGGAATTCAGCCATTGGCGATCAATAATAATAATAATAATAATAATAATAATAATAATAATAATAATAACACAATGTGTGATTTGAAGCTCAGCATGCCTCAGAAAACGGGAATTCAGCCATTGGCGGTCAATCATTACCATCATCTTATTATTATTATTATTATTATTATTGTTGTTGTTCTTGTTGACGTTATTATTACTATTATTATTATTGTTGTTGTTGACATTATTATTATTATTATTATTATTATTATTATTATTTCACGCGTTTTTTGTTTCATACTTAAAAGGGTTTCAACCTCTAATTTCTGCCTTCCTTTTATAATAATAATAATAATAATAATAATAATAATAATAATTTTCTTCTTCTTTTTCTTCTTCTTATTATTATAATAACGAGTACTTCTATAGCGTTTTACCTGCAAGGCTACAGCTCTAAGTACTTAACCAAAGCTAAGTGTACAATGACTAATTCATTCATTAAATTACTAACTGAATGCGTTCAGACGTTACACCGGCTCACGACAATCGGTGGCTTACGCTTACTGGGATTGGCTCCAGCTTTTGCGTCAGAGTGAGTGTTTATTTCAGGCTCAACGTACAACGGTCAAATAGGGTAACCAGATTTATCACAGACTGGGTGTTTATGTTTATGTTCAAGGTTTAATAGTGCAATAGATGATCTGGGTTCACCTCAAAATTGAGTCAATTGTTTATTTCAGGTTCAACGTACAGAGCGTCAGGGACAAATGAAAATCTAGACTTTTTGTTTCCAAGAGATGTCTCCAGGTTGAACGTACAGAGCGTCAGGGACAAATGAAAATCTAGACTTTTTGTTTGCAAGAGATGTCTCCAGGTTGAACGTACAGAGCGTCAGGGACAAATGAAAATCTAGACTTTTTGTTTGCAAGAGATGTCTCCAGGTTGAACGTACAGAGCGTCAGGGACAAATGAAAATCTAGACTTTTTGTTTGCAAGAGATGTCTCCAGGTTGAACGTACAGAGCGTCAGGGACAAATGAAAATCTAGACTTTTTGTTTGCAAGAGATGTCTCCAGGTTGAACGTACAGAGCGTCAGGGACAAATGAAAATCTAGACTTTTTGTTTGCAAGAGATGTCTCCAGGTTGAACGTACAGAGCGTCAGGGACAAATGAAAATCTAGACTTTTTGTTTGCAAGAGATGTCTCCAGGTTGAACGTACAGAGCGTCAGGGACAAATGAAAATCTAGACTTTTTGTTTGCAAGAGATGTCTCCAGGTTGAACGTACAGAGCGTCAGGGACAAATGAAAATCTAGACTTTTTGTTTGCAAGAGATGTCTCCAGGTTGAACGCACAGAGCGTCAGGGACAAATGAAAATCTAGACTTTTTGTTTCCAAGAGATGTCTCCAGGTTGAACGTACAGAGCGTCAGGGACAAATGCAAATCTAGACTTTTTGTTTCCAAGAGATGTCTCCAGGTTGAACGCGTTCAATTTCAGCTGACGCAGACTCTGTTTCTGCAGTCTTCGTTGATTCGAGATCTAAAAACCCTAGCCGTTGCAGGAATAGGAATTTAATTCAAGGTTGTGTCAGCAAGCGGTATAGATCCTCATGAGCCCACGCAACAGCGGGGGCTCATGAAGATCTACACCTCTTGCAATTGGGTGGTGTTCAGATTTTCCCGGCACTGAACGGGTTAACCTCAAATTAAGGTTGTTGATCCCCTCCTCCCCCCCCCCCCCTCCTCTCCATAACTGCCAAAGTTATTTCTCTGAAAACAGCGCAGACAGAAAGAATGGAAACCCAGTATTGCAATCTACAGTGAAACACATAGATAACAACTCGGCAAGAGGCACAGATCCACATGAGCCCCCGCATCTGCGGGTGCTCATGAGGCCGATTTGTGCCTATTGGATATTTTTGTGGTTTCACCGTGTCCTGACATTTGTGACAACGATGAGGTTAAAGTTGGAACACAGCCACACGGCGGACACTGCTTCCGGACATTATGCCCCAATCGGATCCCAACAAATGACTAACGGACATCCGTCACGACACACGGTGAGTCAAGCACGGAATCAAGGGAATAAGGTCACCTGACTGGTCACCTGACCACAACGCGTGCCAGTACGCACGCGCCGAGATAAGAATCTGCCACTAGCATATTATCGGACGTATTTGCACAGATCCAGAAATCCTACACGTCATAATTATTTTCCGTGGAAGCGGCTCTACTGTGAGACAAAAGTTACGTCCCTTGACAGCGATTCCTCTGTGTGGAAAAGTTGTGTCCCCTGACGGCATACCTTTTGTAGGAATAATAAACTATTTGACACGGGAAAAACCGAAATCCGGGGCGGACTTTTAACGTGTAACATTTCATGGAGTTACGGTACTTAATGACTTCCGATCACGTAGGCGCCAAAAGCTTGAGCAAGTAAGTTTAGAATAATAAGAAAAAGAGATAGATGGAGATAATATAGGTACTGTTGTTTCACCATGAGAATAGTGCAGACAGCAGTCCTGAAGGAAGAACTACAGAACAAAACAAAGGATCAAACACAGAGAGTGCATTACACACACACACACACACACAAATATGCAGCTGACACTGGGTTCAGTGAAAATTGGTTCAATGGAATCGGCAAAAGTCTTTTTGTCATCGAAGCAGCATCCCAATACACAAAAGGCCATCGGGCCGACGTCGGCCGCCGTTGGCCCGCGCACTACCGTGCGCGGGTCAACGGCGGCTGACGTCGGCCCGATCACCTTTGTGCATTGGGATGCAAGTTCCATATTTTGTATAGATCGAAGATATTTCATTTGATTTTTATCTAATATAATTTGATTTATTCGATTTAATAGTATTTATTTTATTTTATTTTATTTTATTTTATTTTACTTTATTTTATTTTGCAACAACAAAAAAAATGTGCTAACTCTTTTTTCTTTCTTGTTATTTAAACTGCACTTTGAACGTGTAATCCTAGACTGCAAAACGTAGGGCCAGCAATTCCCGAGAGCAGAATTGATTTGCACGCCTGCAAGACACAGTTTCCTTTAGACATTGAAGTCAACATGTCATTTCGCAATACGTGCTGAATTCACGATGACCCAACCCTACATGAATAACTCGGATATAATAACCCTGCAAGAAGCATAGATCCTCATGAGTCCCCGCGAATGCGGGGGCTCATGGGGATCTATGCCTTTTACAAAAACGAGAAGATATCTCTTCAAGAGTGTCAAGATCATCTCCAAAGATAGACCGATGATATAAAAATGCTTAGCAAGAGATCTACATCCTCATAAGCCCGCGCAGACACTGGGGCTCATGAGGATCTATGCCTCTTACAACTGGGGAGCAGATCTCCACAAGGGTTACTACAAAAATTCAAGATCGTCTGTCTCCGATAAAAACAGTCGTTTGGTTGGGTTAGTGACAGAGCTACCATTTTCAGGTCGCAGCATGCCGGGTTTAAAGTTTGTCGAAATGGCTGGGATTGACACACAATTATACGAGAACATTGTCTGGGGTGGGGCTGGGTTTGTCTGGAGTGCGGTTGGACCTGGGGAAGGGGGTGGGTATGACTAAGAGTACAGTCAGTAATTCAATAAAAGCAGAAAGTGCAAGTTCTCTTTTTCTTTTTTCATGTAGGTGCCAGTTAGGGGAGACACGGACTGACATTATAGTAGTGGTAGGGTGGAGGTGATGGTGGTGATGAAAATTGTGATGACGTGGGAGGCATTGATGAAGACGACGACGACAACGATGATGTTGACGACGATGATGATGATGAAGGCGACGATGACGATGCTGATAACCATGATGATGACGATGACAACGACGATGATGATAACCATGATGATGATGACGACAACGACGATGATGATATCCACGATAACCATGATAATGTTGATGACGATGACGACGACGATGATGATGATAACCATGATGATGTTGATGAAATCTAATTTTGGATAAATCAGTTATCCTTGATATTAGCCACCGGAGGGTCCAAAATGCACAGAGCAGCAGCATACAGATGCATGTATTTGTTACACACTGACATTTACATGATATCAGTGTAAGAAAAGCAAGTCGTTAAAATCTGTTTCAGGGACAAAACGTTTTTCTGCTGATCACAAAGAGCACAATGAAATGCAAATGGAAGTGACATTTACAAAAAGTGAAAGATGAAGATAATATTTATTACAAAGGTAAAAATTAACACACACACGTTCCCAGGCACGCGCGCGTGCGCACGCACGCACGCACGCACGCGCGCACGCACGCACGCACGCACACACACACACACACACACACACACACACACACACACACACAATTCAGGTAAAAGCCAGTTGTATAGAGGGTCGTTTGCATAACTAAATGTTGAAACATAACACACACCACGCATTGTTTTAGACGTCAGCCGTTTGCTCTACATATCAGTCACCAAAAAAAAGTTTACCTTATATTTCTGGAGGTTGAAATAATAAAGAAAGGCTGGAATATAGGATCGCGACACACGAAACTGCTTGGCTTGCTAGGACTCTCGCATAATCACACATTACACTGCCGATACACAACTGGTGCAAGAGGCACAGATCCTCATGAGCCCCGCAATTGGGGGGGAGGGGCTCATGAGGATCTATGCCGCTTGCTGATCTTATCAGTATTTATGTTTCTCTGATTTTTTCTTTTCTTTTTTATGCTGATGGTGAAAAAAAAAAAGCCTTCATGTCCCGTGGCAATAAAGAAGTTAAAGACATCCGAGAAAGGGGGAGAACAGACGAGACGCGTCTGCACAATTTTACAAGGACGCTGGGCACTGCCCACTGGTCAATGGCCTTTTGTTGTACACAGACCCTTGCACCTGCAGGAGGCAAAGGTCCTATCGGACACTCGTGCAGAGCCCATGAGGATCTGTGCCTCTTGTAAGAAGAAATCATGGTCATCCTGTGATTTGAATCCTTACAGCTCTCAACAGTAAAAATTAGTCACTCAATCCGAACATATGATCTTTTAATTGATTGGAAAGTTTTGTTGATCCTTAGAAATTCTTCAACAAATACATTGCTGCCTGTCTGGAAACATAATGTAAAATAAAGTAAAATAAAATAAAATAACAAAATAAAATAACGTAATATAAAATAATTAAAATTTATTAATAAAATATAATATAAATAAAAAACAAAACATAAACAAAATAAATATTAAAAAATAATAAAATAAACAAATAAAATAAAATAAAATAAATAAGAAGGAAAGAAGCGAAAACCACTTGAAAGGCGTTACTGGTTGCAGAGATCCATAAATTTATATACCTCTTATCAACAGGAGTTATCATAATTGGCATACGTGTTCCTCACACGAAGTAAACTTAGTCGCATGGAGTTCGCCGGAAGAGTTATAACTGACAGGGAACATAACTGCTCGCGAAGGGGAGACAAAACACATACGTGATAAACCGGGACAGTTGGGAGAGAAATCGAAACAAAAATTTCAGCCACCTTCAGGGAGGGGATGCCCCTGATGAATACCCTTCCATCTGCAAAAGGCACAGATGCTCATGAGCACCATTCTACATCCACAGCCTAAAGAACACGATATGAAACTGGACTGCAAACTGCATGGTCAGTCCACGGAAAACCGAAACCTGTAACTGATCTGTCCATCTTCGAACGCTTTCCCATCTGCAAGAGGCATAGATCCTCAAGAGCCCCTGCATCCGCAGGGGCCCTTGATGATCTATGCCTCTTGCTGGCAAGGTTGGACCCATTTATATATCCTCAGACCGAGGGAGTGGACAGGGTTTGGTGAAGGACTCTGTGGAACACAGCTCTTGATTGATTCCACAGCAATCCTTTCTGGACTCTTCATCTCCAACATTTAACCCTTTAGCTGTCGTTAGCGGTTTTAGTCGCGATGATTCCTATTAAAGAAAGAAGCACGCTTAGAAAGGACAAGTACGACACAATTTCTACGGGCTTTTTTTTTCTGCTGTTGGGAATTGATTGAATGCAAGTGACGTCACACAGCCAGCGTCGTTACGCGCGTTGTCAGCAGTCGGCCATTTTGTGCAGTAGACACAGTGAACACCAGTAATAGCGAAGTCAGAACTCTCGTCTAAAGTGTGCCTCGATGCGCAATTCTCGGATGTGATGATATGCCAGATAAACAAAGATAATGCCCCGAAGGTATATTTTGTGAGGTCCCCGCCCCCCCCCCCCCCCCCCCCCCCCCCCCCCCGTACATCTGCTGTCCGTTTGCTTGAAGAGAGAAGACTACAATCGAAAAGATATCCGGCACTACATAGTAAACGTGGGCAGCCTAGATGTACAACACGATTGTAAATTAAATCAGGTTTAACATTTTTTTAAAAATGTTCTAGATAAAAGATGCTTTAAAACTGCGGCACAAAACGCTTATAAAAGACAGAAAATTGTTGTTTAACCCTTCTACCTCTACGGCATCGATTTATAAATAGATTGGAGAGGGGGTTTCCCCAACGCTTCATTTCGCAAAGAAACATCCTTATAAATTAAAAAAAAAAAAGTATGGCAAAACTTGAGAACACTGAATTGTTGTCTTAAAATAATGTCTAGGTGCCAGCGGAAAAGAAAATCAGACATGGACCGCAAACGTTCTTCCAGTGAGAATTCATGATGATTATTTTTAAGAAATAACAGAAATACGTATGAATGAATAAGATAGCCAGGAATTCTAAAGAACAGTACCACGAAAAGAAAAACAAAACAAACAGCAAGAGCAGCACGATAAATGTATAAAGAATTAAGTTAAAAATAAACCACAAAATAAATAATAATTAATAAAGAAACAACTAACACCGCGGGAGAAGGAGTGCTGGTTTAACCGGCATCAGTGACGGAATCAGTCAAATCCTGCGTGTGATTTAAGTCTGCGTTCAATACCTACTGAGCTAAGGGGAAATAGGAATAAACTGAGCTTATTATAATTATATGCAAATCACGATGCTGTTAGTGTCTATCGGCTAACATTAATTTGGACTGGTGCAATGATTTAGTGACTGAGGACGGATTCCTTCATAACTGCATACTCATTATGTATTTCCCCCAAATCACTTGTTCTGTTGGAGTCACGGAGATCGCCTCAGTTTCGCCGACATTAAATTCAAGGTGACCTCCGATCTCTCCAACAATGCAGCGGTTGTAATTTTAGTTATTTAGTTCTTTCACGTCTTTATCTTGTAAAAACCGTTCACGTTCACGATCGCTACTCTGCCCTGACCTAGGCCATCTCTGCTGCACAAAATGGCGACTGTAGCAGACGAATCCAGTTGCGTATCACATGATCGCTTCGTCTTGCATTCAATCAATTGTGTCGTACTTGTCATCTCTAAGCGTGTTTCTTTCTTTTGTTGGGATTTTCTGTGCATGTGTTACACGCTTGGCAGTTGCCCGGCTGTTCTTGTGTGTGGATATCAGAAATAGGGGTGTATGCATACCCAAAGGGGAAGGAAGAGGAAAGAGACATTGTTCCGGCACGTGTGCACACTTCACCTGTGTGTGTGTGTGTGTGTGTGTGTGTGTGTGTGTGTGTGTGTGTGTGTGTGTGTGTGTGTGTGTGTGTGTGTGTGTGTGCGTGTGCGTGTATGTATGCGGGGGTGGGGTGAGGGGTGGGGTGAGTGTGTGGATGGGGAGCTCTGAGGCCGGATCTACCTTACTCTCTGGGATGCATGCCCCAAAATGAAGAGAAATTGCACATAGCGTTTTCTGGTTCTAAGATCCCCACTATCTGGACAGTCAATGACCTACTCCGTAGGAATACAGATATAAATGTAGGTAACAAGAGGCGGGCGTCTATATGAGCCCTTTCAGGATGTCCGGACAGTGATGTTCAATACCTTCTGGTTTTAACCCTTTGATTGCCGAGACAAAGTGAACACGAGTCAACTGCAGGAGACACAGATTCCCATCAGCCCCCGCATTCGCGAGGGCTCGTTAGGATCTTTGTCTTGCTGAGACCAATTTTGATCCATATTTGTCGGATGCTAGTGTTTAATCTCTCTCTCTCTCTCTCTCTCTCTCTCTCTCTCTCTCTCTCTCTCTCTCTCTCTCTCTCTCTCTCTCTCTCTCTCTCTCTCTCTCTCTCTCTCTCTCTCTCTCTCTCTCTCTCTATCTATCTATCTACCTATATATATATATATATATGAACAAAACCAATCCCAGAAAGCTGGCACCACACACTCCAAATATGGATCCAAGCATTAGTGAAATACTTAAAATGTGAAGATATATATATATATATATAAAGCTGCCTTTCAGACAGATTTACAGCGCAGGCTCCAAGACACAGCGGACCCAGTAGACTCCTCCCCTGAAACACTTTGGGAACAACTGAAAACTGCTATTGCAAAATCCTCTGCAGAAGTCTTGGGTTTCGCCAGAAAGAAGAACAAAGACTGGTTTGACGAAAACGATGTAGAGATCCAGGAACACCTAGCAAAAAAAAGAGCCGCCCATCAGGCCCACCTAGCCCAGCCTTCCTGCCCTGTGAAGAAATC
Organism: Semisulcospira habei; assembly: GCA_036245525.1. NCBI lineage: Eukaryota > Metazoa > Mollusca > Gastropoda > Semisulcospiridae > Semisulcospira > Semisulcospira habei. The sequence goes on along the minus strand of BTPG01000001.1, from coordinate 77,552,119 downwards.
TGCCTTCCGCCTCGTCTGCAGCAGTCTCCAGCGCAAGCTCAGAGATCTCCAGAATGAGTGGTGGACCAGACTTGCACAGAGGACCCAGCTTTGTGCTGACAATGGTGACTACAGGGGCTTCTACGAAGCACTGAAAGCAGTGTATGGCCCCAGGCACCTGGTACAAAGTCCCCTGCGAAGCGCGAATGGCCAGGCACTCCTCACAGATAATACTTCCATCTTGAACCGCTGGTCGGAATACTTTCAGAGCCTCTTCAGCGCTGAGCGCACTGTTCAAGAAGCAGTCATCCTACAAATCCCACACCTCCCAGTAAAGGTTGAATTGGACGAACCGCCCACCGCTGAAGAGACCCTCACAGCCATCCACCAGCTCAAGAGTGGCAAAGCAGCAGGCATTGATGGAATACCGCCAGAGATCTGGAAACATGGAGGCACAGCACTGCACAACAAGCTCCATGACCTCTTTCTCTGCTGCTGGGAGGAAGGAACACTACCAAAAGATCTCCGTGATGCAGTCGTTATCACCCTGTACAAGAACAAAGGCGAGAAGTCTGACTGTTCCAACTATCGGGGAATTACCCTGCTGTCCATTGCTGGGAAAATCCTTGCAAGGCTGCTCCTGAATCGGCTGGTACCTGCCATCGCTGAAGACCAACTCCCAGAGGGCCAGTGTGGCTTCAGAGCAAACAGGAGCACCACCGATATGGTCTTTGTGCTGAGACAGCTACAGGAGAAGTGCCGCGAGCAGAACAAAGGGCTGTACGTAACATTTGTCGACCTAACAAAAGCGTTCGACACTGTGAGCAGGCAAGGCATGTGGCAGATCCTGGAGCGACTTGGCTGTCCCCCAAAGTTCCTCAACATGATTGTCCAGCTACACGAGGACCAGCAAGGCCAGGTCAGACTCAACAATGATCTCTCAGAACCATTCCCTATTCTCAACGGCGTAAAGCAGGGCTGCGTGCTGGCACCGACCCTCTTCACCATCTTTTTTAGCATGATGTTGAAGCAGGCCACAGTGGACCTCGATGATGACGATGCAGTGTACATCAGGTATCGTCTCGATGGCAGCCTGTTCAACCTTAGACGACTGCAGGCCCACACGAAAACCCTAGACCAACTGATTCGTGAGCTGCTTTTTGCTGATGATGCTGCCCTCGTTGCACACACAGAGAGAGCCCTGCAGCGCATCACGTCTTGCTTCGCAGATGCTGCCCAGCTCTTTGGACTCGAGGTCAGTCTGAAAAAGACAGAGGTCCTCCATCAGCCGGCACCCAAGACAGTGTATCGCCCTCCTCACATCACCATTGGCGAGTCTGAACTAAAGTCAGTGCACCAGTTTACTTACCTTGGCTGCATTATCACGTCGGACGCCAAGCTGGACAAGGAGCTTGACAGCAGGCTGGCAAAAGCGAACAGCGCTTTCGGGCGACTTTTCAAGCGGGTGTGGCACAATCAACAGCTGAAAACAGGCACCAAGATCAGCGTGTACAGAGCTGTGGTCCTCACCACCCTGCTGTATGGTTCCGAGTCTTGGGCCCTCTACCGCAGCCAACTACGACTCCTCGAACGCTTCCACCAGCGCTGCCTGCGTACCATCCTGGGCATTCACTGGAGTGACTATGTCACCAACGTCGAGGTCCTTGAACAGGCTGAAACTGTGAGCATCGAGGCTTTGCTGCTGCGGACACAGCTCCGCTGGGCGGGGCATGTCTCCAGGATGGAGGATCATCGCCTACCAAAGATCACCCTGTTCGGCGAGCTTGCTACTGGACACCGTGACAGAGGGGCACCAAAGAAGAGATACAAAGACTGTCTCAAAAAGTCACTTAGTGTCTGCCAAATCGACCACCACCAGTGGTCTTCGCTTGCTGCGGACCGTGACACCTGGCGCTCCACCATTTACAAGGCAGCTGTCTCCTTTGAGGACTCTCACAGAGCTAGCCTTAAGGACAAGCGGCTCAGGAGAAAAAACAGAGATGCCGCAGCTCAGAACCCTGGCCATACCTTCCCCTGCAGCCACTGCGGTCGAACCTGCCTGTCTCGGATTGGCCTCCGCAGCCACGAACAAGCCTGCAGACGTCGTGGGCAACTCCTATAAAATCTTCGTTCGCGAAGTCAAGCCAAGAGATATATATATATATATATATATATATATATATATATATATATATATATATATATATATATATATATATATATATATATATGCTTTTATTTATTTGTTTAATATTTTTGGGTTGGCGTTGAATGAACATCGATTTCATAAAGAAAATATGCCTCCACTGCCATTCATCAGTCTGCTAGCAAACATTGTTCGCGAGGACGAGCTGTGGCACAACAGTTCTTAGGCCTACCACCTTTCGCCCCTCTCGCAAAACTGACTGATCAGTCTGAAAAGATACAAAAGAAAGCAGGCACAATCCTTAACTCATTCGAGACGTGCCGCCTCGGGATACGCGGCATAAGCCGCGTATCCGGAGGCGTCACGTCTCGAATGAGTTAATCTTTCACGTACGCCAGGCACTACTGTTAAGCTGCCTCAATTTTGGATACCTAAGCGCCCGGATCGTTTGCAGGAGTACTCCCCTGGCAGACGCAGTCGAATACTCATAGTCCTAGTCAGGACATTACAGTCAAGAGTCGAGTGATCGAGTTAGCCGATGCAGTGTATTCACTATCCTCACATCTATCACGTTCTTTCCCAGCAAGCAAGAGGTCACCGGGCAGAAGTAGGCCTATTGTCACGAGTGTTTGTGGCGCACCACAAGTACACTTCTATTCAAATGTTTAGCATCTCATAGTAATAGAAGTAGACTTGTGGCGTATTCCCCGGCCCGAGCGGGTGTGTCTGGAAAGTACTTCCACGAGCGGGACACTACCCTAAAGCTATCATATCCTCCAAGCATATTAGGAACTGCTATTAACCCCTTCCCTGCCACTGTACGTACATTGTTGTTTCCGAAATCTTTGTTCGTTTAACGATCAAAAGTCACAACAGTCCAAGAAAGGTGAAACAAATTGGTCTCATCAACAAGCATAGATCCTCATGAGCCCCGCTGTTGCGGGGGCTCATGAGGCGTAGATCCTCATGAGCCCCCGCTGTTGCGGGGGCTCATCAGGATCTATGTCTCTTGCAGATGGATGGCGTTCATATTTTCTCGGCAGCGAATGGGTTATGTTGTTACGTGAAGTATCTTTCTCCGGAAGAAACTAAGACCAACGTTACATAATACTTAATATTATTAATTATTAATGAGTGGTGACCTGAAGACTGTTCTTTTAGTAGTAAGCTTATTTAATCAGGCGCTAATCAGGAGCAATAAAGAACGATAAACTCACCAGACACTAATGCTAAGCTGTCACGTGAGACATGAGTCCTAGGAAACGCAACAGCGACGGTATTAAATATGTACTCTAAACCATTCTCTGCCAGCGGCTACAGATTGTGCCTCTGATATACTTTAACGCCAAAGCTCCGAACCGTCAAATGAACATAGACGCAAAGTGGTGTCAGCAAGAGGCGTAGATCCTCATGAGCCACTGCGGGGGCTCATGAGGATCTATGCCTCTTGCAGGTAGACTGTGTTAATTTTTTTTACTCATCAGCTCAGGGGTTAAGTTTATTGTCTGGTCGTGTCAAGAGACTAGCTGTTTGTTGGCCTCAATCCACATCTGTACTTTAACAACATAGGAGAAACAAGATGAGGATTTCATCCCAAAGTCTACCGTATTGTTTGGAGCTCAGATGCGTTTATCTTTTAGTAACGGGGCGGTCCGTGGTGCAGTGGTTAAGGCGCCTGCCACCAATGCTAAAGGTGCGAGGTTCGATTACGGGTTCCGGCGTCGGATTTTTCTCCTCTAGTAAGTGTCACAGTTAATTCGGACGGACCGTCGGAGCTCCGGGTACTCCGGCTCTTCATCCCCCACGACTTTGGTATCAATTTCAGCCCACTTAATCAAATTTCAAAAACGATTTTGAATTTCCAAAAACTACAGTAGCTCGCTTGAACTTGCCCTTAGCACCACGTGAATGTTCTGTGTTTATGTACAGTGTGTGAGTAAATGCGCGTGATTCACGTGAGCGTGCTTGTTGGGTTCAGTTCGCGGCGGCGCTTTGAGCCGATTTTCAATTGGGATAAAGCGCCTATTTAATGCGCTTATTATTATTATTAACATTCAGAGTTGTTCATATTTTTAGTCTTATTATGCTGATCCATTTCCCTCCTCTCTAAGCCAACCTCTGATCAACACACACGTCGGCGCACACAAATAAAGACGGACACACGGCCCTTCCCGCCATTAGTACGCTCTGTGGGCTCGTGTAGCGACAGGAATCCATCTCCTTCTATTCTAACGCACCCTCTGATCCACACACACTAGCACACATAAATAAAGACCGACACATGGCGATTCCAGCCATTCGTAAGCTCTGTGGTCTGGTTATTCTAAAGAACAATAATAGCACGAGCAGCGAAAACACGTCACTTCAAGCTAAGGCGTCATGGCATCAGTTGCCTCACGACGCCGTGTTCGTAGTGACGACTCGATGTTATACGTCATCATCGCAGTACTAACATTTGACATATCAGAGGATCAACTTTGCAATTTTTGGCTCACGTGCGAAGCAAAAGTGAGTCTATGTTCTGGGCCAGTGGTCGTCCGTCCGTCGTCCGTCTGCTGTCGTCCGTCCGCCGTCGTGCGTCGTCCGTGGTAAACTTTAACGTTGGCATTTTGCCGGAGACTATTCAAGCTACAGTCTTTAAACTTGGCCCAAGGATACTTTGTGGCAAGACCTTTCTAAACATACCAATTTCAGTGACCTCTCACAAAGGTCAAGGTCACAGGGGATCAGGAAATATATAAAAATAGCTATTTTGGGACATTATTTATTTTTTCTCAAATACTATTCACAACTTCAAACCCAAACTTGGTACAAAGATACCTGATGGTAAGACCTTTCTATGCATACTAATTTGGTTGTTCCCGCGGAAAGGCCAAGGGTCACAAGAGCTCAAGCTTGGCTTGACTTCGCGAACGAAGATTTTATAGGAGTTGCCCACGACGTCTGCAGGCTTGTTCGTGGCTGCGGAGGCCAATCCGAGACAGGCAGGTTCGACCGCAGTGGCTGCAGGGGAAGGTATGGCCAGGGTTCTGAGCTGCGGCATCTCTTTTTTTTCTCCTGAGCCGCTTGTCCTTAAGGCTAGCTCTGTGAGAGTCCTCAAAGGAGACAGCTGCCTTGTAAATGGTGGAGCGCCAGGTGTCACGGTCCGCAGCAAGCGAAGACCACTGGTGGTGGTCGATTTGGCAGGCACTAAGTGACTTCTTGAGACAGTCTTTGTATCTCTTCTTTGGTGCCCCTCTGTCACGGTGTCCAGTAGCAAGCTCGCCGAACAGGGTGATCTTTGGTAGGCGATGATCCTCCATCCTGGAGACATGCCCCGCCCAGCGGAGCTGTGTCCGCAGCAGCAAAGCCTCGATGCTCACAGTTTCAGCCTGTTCAAGGACCTCGACGTTGGTGACATAGTCACTCCAGTGAATGCCCAGGATGGTACGCAGGCAGCGCTGGTGGAAGCGTTCGAGGAGTCGTAGTTGGCTGCGGTAGAGGGCCCAGGACTCGGAACCATACAGCAGGGTGGTGAGGACCACAGCTCTGTACACGCTGATCTTGGTGCCTGTTTTCAGCTGTTGATTGTGCCACACCCGCTTGAAAAGTCGCCCGAAAGCGCTGTTCGCTTTTGCCAGCCTGCTGTCAAGCTCCTTGTCCAGCTTGGCGTCCGACGTGATAATGCAGCCAAGGTAAGTAAACTGGTGCACTGACTTTAGTTCAGACTCGCCAATGGTGATGTGAGGAGGGCGATACACTGTCTTGGGTGCCGGCTGATGGAGGACCTCTGTCTTTTTCAGACTGACCTCGAGTCCAAAGAGCTGGGCAGCATCTGCGAAGCAAGACGTGATGCGCTGCAGGGCTCTCTCTGTGTGTGCAACGAGGGCAGCATCATCAGCAAAAAGCAGCTCACGAATCAGTTGGTCTAGGGTTTTCGTGTGGGCCTGCAGTCGTCTGAGATTGAACAGGCTGCCATCGAGACGATACCTGATGTACACTGCATCGTCATCATCGAGGTCCACTGTGGCCTGCTTCAACATCATGCTAAAAAAGATGGTGAAGAGGGTCGGTGCCAGCACGCAGCCCTGCTTTACGCCGTTGAGAATAGGAAATGGTTCTGAGAGGTCATTGTTGAGTCTGACCTGGCCTTGCTGGTCCTCGTGTAGCTGGACAATCATGTTGAGGAACTTTGGGGGACAGCCAAGTCGCTCCAGGATCTGCCACATGCCTTGCCTGCTCACAGTGTCGAACGCTTTTGTTAGGTCGACAAATGTTACGTACAGCCCTTTGTTCTGCTCGCGGCACTTCTCCTGTAGCTGTCTCAGCACAAAGACCATATCGGTGGTGCTCCTGTTTGCTCTGAAGCCACACTGGCCCTCTGGGAGTTGGTCTTCAGCGATGGCAGGTACCAGCCGATTCAGGAGCAGCCTTGCAAGGATTTTCCCAGCAATGGACAGCAGGGTAATTCCCCGATAGTTGGAACAGTCAGACTTTTCGCCTTTGTTCTTGTACAGGGTGATAACGACTGCATCACGGAGATCTTTTGGTAGTGTTCCTTCCTCCCAGCAGCAGAGAAAGAGGTCGTGGAGCTTGTTGTGCAGTGCTGGGCCTCCATGTTTCCAGATCTCTGGCGGTATTCCATCAATGCCTGCTGCTTTGCCACTCTTGAGCTGGTGGATGGCTGTGAGGGTCTCTTCAGCGGTGGGCGGTTCGTCCAATTCAACCTTTACTGGGAGGTGTGGGATTTGTAGGACGACTGCTTCTTGAACAGTGCGCTCAGCGCTGAAGAGGCACTGAAAGTATTCCGACCAGCGGTTCAAGATGGAGGTATTATCTGTGAGGAGTGCCTGGCCATTCGCGCTTCGCAGGGGACTTTGTACCAGGTGCCTGGGGCCATACACTGCTTTCAGTGCTTCGTAGAAGCCTCTGTAGTCACCATTGTCAGCACAAAGCTGGGTCCTCTGTGCAAGTCTGGTCCACCACTCATTCTGGAGATCTCTGAGCTTGCGCTGGAGACTGCTGCAGACGAGGCGGAAGGCAGACTTCCTCACAGGGCAGGAAGGCTGGGCTAGGTGGGCCTGATGGGCGGCTCTTTTTTTTGCTAGGTGTTCCTGGATCTCTACATCGTTTGCGTCAAACCAGTCTTTGTTCTTCTTTCTGGCGAAACCCAAGACTTCTGCAGAGGATTTTGCAATAGCAGTTTTCAGTTGTTCCCAAAGTGTTTCAGGGGAAGAGTCTACTGGGTCCGCTGTGTCTTTGAGCCTGCGCTGTAAATCTGTCTGAAAGGCAGCTTTCACATCGTCACGCTGAAGGCTGGCAACATCAAGCTTTTTCTTGGGGGGCCCCCATTTCTTGGGTTTTGGCTTGAAGTGGAGCCTGAGTTTGCAGCGGACAAGGCGGTGGTCAGTGTGGCACTCTGCGCTGGGCATCACTCTGGTGAGGAGGACGTCACTGCGGTCCCTCTGACGCACTAGGACATAGTCGATAAGGTGCCAGTGTTTGGAGCGAGGATGCATCCAGGTGGTCTTTCGACTGTCCTTTTGCTGAAAAGTAGTGTTGGTGATGACCAGTTGCTGCTCCGCACAGAACTCCAACAGTAGGCGGCCATTGTCATTGCAGTTCCCCACGCCATGCTTGCCGAGGACTCCTTTCCAGGCTTCAGAGTCCTGGCCCACTCTGGCGTTGAAGTCGCCAAGGATGATGACTTTGTCGTCTGCAGGGGTACTGTGTAGGAGGCTGCGCAGGTCAGTGTAAAACTTGTCCTTTTCAGCAGGCTCTGCCAGGAGGGTTGGGGAGTACACACTGAGAAGGGTGACGTGTTGCTGGTGTCTCAGTGGGAGGCGCATGGACATGATGCGGTCTGAGTGGCCCGTTGGTAGGTTTTCCAGCTTAGTCGCAATGGATGTCTTGACCATGAAACCCACGCCTGAGAGCCGTCTTTCTGATGCAGGCCTGCCTGACCAGTAGAAGGTGTACCCAGCACCAAGTTCTTGGAGGCTGCCTTCGTCCGGAAGGCGTACTTCGCCGAGCGCGGCGATGTCGATGTTTAACCTCCGCAATTCATGGGCAATGAGGGCGGAGCGACGTTCAGGGCGTCCGCTGTCTGCTGTGTCGAGCATGGTTCGGATGTTCCAGCATGCTACGTTGAGTCCGGTCGTTGTCGTCATGAGAGTGGATCCGTTATTTTTTCTTGTTTTTTGACCGCAGGAGAAGATGCCCGTTGACCGCGGCTAGCCAACTGGGGTTGCGAGGGGACGAGCTTTGGTTAGGCCACCTTTTCTAGGCCCCTCTCCGTGTGGAGCAAGCAGTGCTGTCCCTAGAGAAGGCTGCTTGGTCGTTCAGGGTGTGCCGAGTGACGTTGTCATCCCCAGGTCAACATCAGGCGACCAATATCCTGAACCGCCTGCATGCAGGTTTGAGACTGCGGCTTCCAGTGACATCTTTCACCTGCCGTTTCGCCCCTCGCCCGTCGCTACAGGACTTGGAATGGTCAGTGTCATGGTCCGTGGACGTTTCCTAAAGCCTGCGCGGTGGAGCTTTTTGGTGGAGTGCAGTGTGCGCAGTACTGGCCCCACCCTTTAAACCCTTGGTTCATCTGCCATGGCCTAGCAAGCTGGGACGATGGCATCGAGGTCCTCGGGTCGTAGGTTTTATGTCAGACTGTCCTTGTCCTAGTCTCTGGCTCAAAAGCCTTCCCCGGAGACACGGGGGCTTTGATGTCAGGGGTTTCCTCCCTTAGCCTTTCCGCAGCCAAGCGGCCAGGCCTGCAAGGCAGCAGGCGACTCGTGGAGGGCGGGGTCGTCTATGTCCCGTGCAGATGTGAACATCTGCCCACTGCCCAGATCAAGCAATAGGTCCAAAATTGCCATAATTTTAACAAAAGATGTTTTTTTTTTTTTCTCAAATACTATTCTCAACTCCAAACCCACACTTGCTACAGAGCTACCTGATGGTAAGACCTATCTATGCATACTAATTTGGATGACACCTTGGAAAGATCAAGGGTCACAAGAGGTCAAGAAATAGGTCCAAAATCACCATATTTTGATAAAAGATGTTTTTTTTTTTTTTTTTCTCAAATACTATTCACAACTCCAAACCTACACTTGCTACAGAGATACCTGATGGTAGATAAGACCTTCCTATGTATCCTAATTTAGTTGACTCATCGCAAGGGTCAAGGGTCACGGAGGTTTCACAGATGTGTGAAAACTGATTAAATTTTGAGAAAACATGGATTTTGTAAGTGCAAAAGCCATCCCTTTACTTATTGTCAGATGTGTGGATCGGTCATACACGTGAGCCATAAGGGCTTTGCCTTTCTTGTCTTGCTGAGTTTCATGCCTAGAGCTTACAAGTCACAATTTGACCTAATCCTCCCCCAGGGCCGGGACAAATAGCAGGCTTATGCAAGCACTGTTTATGGAAAATCATGCGGGTATTAATGAGAAAATATTTTAAGTTATATTTTCTGTTTTACAAATGGCTTCATTGGATATGCTAATTTACATAAACCAATGAAATATGAGCATGGGGCGTATTTCCGGCCACATCTAAAACCTACAACTCGACGTCTGTTATGAATGATGCTTGACTGTGCAAAAAGCCTTGATACTAAACTATCAGTTTTGATCGGCGGAGGACAAGGTTGGTATAGATTTGTGGCAAAATATCTACCGAGTCTGTTCAGTTGGAGGTTTTAGGCGGATGGTTGCTTTGAGGGTTGAAAACTGCTCTGGAATCACAGTGCTTCGTCGATTTGTGTGCCTGTCGTTTCCACCCTTGTATTCTGTCTTGAGCTTAGAAGGCGGTGGCGCGCACGCGGTGGCGCAGCGGATTTGCATTAGTCAAAGCTACTATCAAGTATCATCGGGCCCCTATCACACACACACACACACACACACACACACACACACACACACACACACACACACACACACACTCACAAACACACACACACACACACACACACACACACACACACACACACACACACACACACACACACACACGGCGATTTATCGCTAAAAAGACGTTCTCTAGCAAGGTTTGCATAGCTATACGTGACGTTATTTTGATCTTGTTACGTCTTTGCCAAAATCTCTGCCCAGCACGCCAAAAACGTCATGCGCATGCACCGGTATGCGCTCCGACCAGCCCCATTTAAAAGTCTACCGTATTTTCAATACGGTAGATAAAAACTAAGTCGGCGAATATGGTTAGACTTCATTTCCGCTGGGGTCGATATCGGTCCCAGTGGGCAAAGTATTTTCGTGAGAATGTCGATTGTAATATGTCCGCGCACGGCTTCCTTTGTGGTCGATCTTTCGTTTGGCGACTGTGCGCAACTGAAAGGTCCTCGGGCAGACGCTGGCCAGGTAAAAGGCAGATGTGTGTCCCAAGATTTTGTGTTTAATTACTGAGGTGGAAAATGGTGACTGTAAAGTAAGCATGTGTTCGCGCGATGGGTGAGGGGGTTGTAGGGGCGTGGGGGTGGGGGGATGAGTGGGGGATGGGGAGAGAGCGCGTGTTGTGTGTGTGTGTGTGTGTGTGTGTGTGTGTGTGTGTGTGTGTGTGTGTGTGTGTGTGTGTGTGTGTGTGTGTGTGCGGGTGTGTGTGTGAATTTGTTCACTTGCAACATAGCAATCCTATAAATTAATTAGATTTCTTCTTTTTCTGCATATAATTTAGTTAGCGTGTGAGTGATGTTGAGGAAGCAAGTCGGTGTGACTACATGTCGCAATGGATGGCGACACTGATAATTCGTCTTTGAAATGTGTGTTGATTGTACGAAGGAATTAAGACAATAAAGTATCACAGATGTGTGCGTGTGTGTGCACGTGCCTACGTTTGCGTGCGTGAGCGCGCAATTTAACTCATTCGAGATGTGACGTTGCGGGGGCTAATGAGGATCTGTGTCTCGTGCTGATACTAATCCCTTGGACAACTAACGCGTATCCGGAGGTGACACGTCTTGAATGAGTTAATCTGATACTACCCTCGCACAGTCTAGGGCGATCGATCTCCCTATGTAGGGTACCAGGACTGAATGGGTACGCATGCACATATCTACGTGTGTGCGTGGTCATCTCTCTATTCTAGCACGACCCTTGAAATAATAATAATAATACCGGTAATAATATAGGCGCTTTTTCCCAATTTGGCGAATGGGCTCAAAGCGCCGCGAACTGAATCCAACACGCACGCTCACGTGACAGACACGCATTCACTCTGAAGACAAACACAGTGCAAGACAGACACAGGACATTCACGTGGTGCGAAGGGTCAGCTCAGCTACTGAGGTTTCGGAAATTTTTATCTCTTGTATTTGAAATTTATAAAGTGGCCTGGAACCGGTACCAAAGTGGAAGGGGTGGAAGAACCGGAGTACCCGGAGAAAGAATCCCCGACGGTCCGCCCGAATTAACGGTGACACTTACTAGAGGAGAAAACTCCAACGCCGAAACCCGGTATCGAACTTCGCACCTTTAGCATTGGTGGCAGGCGCCTTAACTGGCACTGCGCCACGGACCGCCCCAATGTCACGGTCGGTCACTGTATGGTCTCAACGTTAAATGGATTACGTCTGCAGAGAGTTGGTCACACTTAACCCCTCCACTGCCGGTGGACACATATTGTATTTCTGAAATCTTTATTGATTCATCCGCAGTTGTCCAAGGGACGTGTATACTGATTAGTATCAGCACGAGACACAGATCCTCATGATCCCACGCAACTGCGGGGGCTCATGAGGATCTATGCCTCTTGTATTACCTCTTCACTGCAGCAAAGGGCTTACATACGTTAGGTCCACAGTGAGCTAATCACGTTTCACAGTAGTTGGGTGACAATATAGTTCCTGCGACTAAGCTGAGAAGGGAAGATGTATGGGAACCTTACTTCAACAGGAATAACTACATTTGTATGTGTTTCCCCTCGTGGCATTCTTGTACTTAGCGAACTCAGAATACAAGTACTGCACTAGTCAGGCTGTGTGTTATAACCAACGCACCACCACATTGTGTCCTACCCTGGTCGACTGTTGAATAGAAGTTGAATGCTAAACCAGAATTAGGTCAGAAGACAGTAGGTAATTTCACATCGCTATCCACGTCCAAGCGGCATTCATTCAGGGACCTTTTGAATTTTCGCCACTTGAAGCAGTCCTGCAATCAACCCGGGACGCATAACGCAGCTGCCAGTTGCACGAGTGAATTTAGTCCTGCGCAGGCCACAATAAGGTGCTCCGAGGATTATGAATGCACTACATCTTCTCAGATAACTCCGTCGCTCGACACTTTAGTGTCCTCGGCTAGGACTAGGACTAGGACCAGTCGCGATTTGGGGTCACTTGCATGAGTTAACTTAGTCCTGCGCAAGTCACTAATCAAGGTGCTCCGCTTTACCTTGCTTAGTGGCTCGCGTAGGACTAGGCTCATTCATGCAAGAGAGAGAGAGAGAGAGAGAGAGAGAGAGAGAGAGAGAGAGAGAGAGAGAGAGAGAGAGAGAGAAATTGTCCCAGTAACCCATTCGTCCGACTTCATAGTTTGCGATCGATGTCATGCGTTTTGAGACCATCCTAGTCTATTTACATATGTTTGAACTGACCTAGAATATGTATGCTATCATCGCTGTTACGTTTGTCCAGGGCTCAGTTGCATGAGTGAGATTGTTCCAGCGCGAGCCACTGAGCAAGGTGCTCCGCTACAGCGGAGCACTTTGCTTAGTGGTGGCGCAGGACTATGTACCCTCATGCAACTAACCCCAGTTCCCTACGGCATCGCGACTAACTCATAGTCCTATTCGAGGACACTAAAGTCAAGGGTCGAGTGACCGAGTTAGCTGAGAAGATGTAGTGTTTTCATAATCCTCACATCCATCACGTCAATTCCCGATATGCAACAGGTCTCAGGGCAGACGTCGGGGTTTTGCCACGAGTGTTTGTGGTGCAACCGACATCCATAGTCGGCCCGCTGACTTTTTACAACGCAGTTTGCGACTTTTACCCCAGTTTACATTTGACGATAGATAAACGTAACGACAGCCTTAACTCTTTCAGCCCGACGCACGTATTTCCCAAATTTTGGAGGCGTCATCTAACGACTATGCACCTGTTGCAGGAGATGGATCGACCATGATAATTCAAGGGTAGTTCCAGATTAGCTTGGCGCCGACAGGCGCCAAGCTAATCTGGAACTACCCTTGAATTATTCGGTCGACCCATCTCCTGCTGTAGTGCGTCAGGGCTGATTGGGTTAAGTGTTCCCGAAATACACACTGAATTTTAGATACCAAGTGTAGTGCCGGACGACCATCTGAACACCACATTGCAATTCAAAACGACCATGATAGTTCAAGGGTGGTGCCAGAATAGCTTGGCTCTTTTCGGTGCCAAACTATTCTAGCACCACCCCTAGACTATCACGGTCGATTCAAAGCTTATCATCAATGCTGGGTCCTCTGGGTCCAGCCCCATCCCCACTCTCGCTCTCCTCCCCCCCCCCAACCCCCACCACCCCCTTCCCCAGCCCCACCCCTGTCTCCCGGACAGTCTCTGACCCCTGAGCAGGCGAAATGAAAAATGTGATTGTCTCATTCCCAAAGGACACTTCAGTCTGCAGACGGCATCAATACTCTTGAGTCAGTCTATCAACTGTTCTTTGACGCTTGCTGCAACGAATATTTCAACGAACATTTCAGTACAAGCATTGCAATTTTTTATTTTTTTAAGTGACCGATTGAGTCTAACGCCAGCAAGCAGTAAAGCTTAGGCTAATATGAAGATGTTTATACTGTGATGCCCAGTCTTACGACCCAGTGATAGATTCAGCCTACATGTATAAGATCGTCATGAACCTCTCTTGGTCGCTATGGACATTTCAGTGCGCACAAGAAATACCCAACGAAGAAAGAAACGCGTTTAGAGAGGACAAGTGCAACACATTGTAATATCCCCTGCGAAAAGATAGAAACACGCTTAGAAAGGATGAGCACCACGGAACACGCCTAGAAAAGACGACTACGGCACATTGACAAATGTGCCGTAGTCGTCTTTTCTAGGCGTGTTCCTTTCTCTGTTTTTTTTTTTTTTTTTTTTTTTTTCTTCTGCCTTTGCAGTTTGCACCGGTTTGGCAGCCCACCTTTTTAGTCCGAAGCAGCATATAATGCATTGAAAGTTGTGACACGGGAAGTGATTTTGACTTTCGTCCAAGAACCAATGAATCTGTGTCTTCCTCGCTACAGGACATTTATTCTGCAAAAGCCGAACACGGTCTAACCCCCTAATTGCCGGGGCAAGGCATACGCTACCCATCTGCAAGAGACATAAATCCAGTCGCGGGGGCTCATGAGGATTTATGTCTCTTGTTAACTAGTCCTGTGTTCCTTATGCCTGTGTTGGGTCCAATTTCATTTTAAAAAAAGAAAAATCTTTATTTTGGATGCTTCAGTGATACATTAACTGTTTGCTTGTGTCAAGATGTAGAGACTATGCAGGGTCCGGTGGAACCAGTAGTTAGGGTGTGATCGTGGCAGCGTGAGAATGTTTACAGTAGTGCATCGGTGCAGCCGGGACGTGGTAAAGGCTTAGCAATCAGTTAAAGCGGGGGCAGTGGTCTGTTTACTGTCCACTGTCAGACGTCACAGATCAAGGATCGGGTAGTTTTAATCAAGATAGAAAGGAAAGGTGTAGAGGGTGAGAAAGGGGAAGAATGAGTTAGTTGAGAGCTGGCGGCCGGCAGAGAAGGACTGTACAGTGTAAACCAGAATATAGAAAGCTGAAAAGAAGTTCTGTACTTTAAGTATTATTTTGAAAGGACGGAGAGAAGAGAAGCCTTTCACAGTGGTAGCAGCGAAAAGGATTATACAAGGAGAGGATACTTCTACCAAATATATTTTGAACCCAACACCTCTTGGACAAACTGGGTAGACCGGCCAGCTAGCTAACTCCGCAACAGGCGTCAGGCGTTGCGTAACGGATACAGAAAGACGCTATCGTGGTTAAGTGGACAGAATAACCTGTCGTGGTGGTGTCGCCGTGGTCACGGTGCGAAAAACGCTATCGTGTTTAAGTGGACAGAATAACCTGTCGTGGTGGTGTCGCCGTGGTCACGGCGAGAAAGACGCTATCGTGGTTAAGTGGACAGAATAACCTGTCCTGGTGGTGTCGCCGCGGTCACGGTGTGAAAGACGCTATCGTGGTTAAGAGGACAGAATAACCTGTCGTGGTGGTGTCGCCGTGGTCACGGTGTGGAAGACGCTATCGTGTTTAAGTGGACACAATAACCCGTCGTGGTGGTATCGACGTGGTCACGGTGTTAAAGACAATCAGAAAGGGGCTCGGTGTCCGAAATAATTGCACAGCCGGATTATGGGGGGCTAAAACACTTAAGGTATAAAGAGGGAGATGACATTGATGTCTTCCTACGGACTTTTGAGAAAGTGGCACGATCATACCGAATACCGGAGATGGAGTGAGGGACTGTCAGGAAAGGCCCAGGAAGCCTACAGCAGAATGGGCGAAGATGATTGTGAAGACTATCAGACGTTAAAGAAGGGCATTCTCTGCTGGTACGAACTGAGGGCAGAGACATACCGCGAGCGGTTCAGATACAGCCGACGCGAAGCGGACGAATCTTTCTCCGAGTATGCGGCCCGTCTTGGAAATCACTTAGACCGGTGGATAGAGGCTACTGACGTCAAGGTGCGCGATACCAGGCTCCGCGATCGCATCCTTCGGGAACAGTTGCTGGAAAGTTCACCAGGCCACTTAAAAGACTGGCTTCGCATGGAAGATCCGTCCTCCTTGAGCCAACTGATTTCTCTAGCAGATCAGTACTTATCGGTCCATAAGCCCCGCAGAAGAGAGGGTATTAATTCACCCCATCTAGCATCAGAGCTTGGGGAGCAGGACAGGTCGAGATCCAAAGATGTCTTGTGTTTCCGGTGTCGCAAGAAGGGATACATTGCCGCTAAGTGTCCAAATCCTAGGGGGATTTAAAAGGGTCGATACGGGCAGTAACTCCGGTAGAAAACCCAGGGACAATGACCCGTACACAGAGCAAGGGGCAGTCAATGGTAACTCCGTGACTATTGTGAGGGATACGGGGTGCTCGAGGACGTTAGTGAGAGGAGAGTTGGATCCCAAGTCAGCTTTCATTGGAGAGTCCATAGAAGTACAGTGGGGGAGATAGTCGAACTTTCCAAATCCCGCTTGCATCCGTAGACCTGCGCTGTAGCTATATTAACGGGCCAGTGACTGTTGGCGTTGTAGACAGCTGCCCAGATGAGGTTTTGTTAGGAAATGATTTGGCGGTTTGGGTAGTGGCTCGGGCTGAAACTTGCCAAGGACGCAAAGATCGCGTGAGGGAGGAAACCGAATCCGATGAAAGAATGCAGGATGGATAAAACCAACATCTCCGATGGATAATGAGGACTTAGGCTCTAGATATGTCAGCGGTAACCCTAAGGCGGCTGATAAGGAAACAGGCATCTCTCAGGTAGCCCCTTTACACGAGATGGGGTCAGAAAGTCTGAAAAGAATGCAGGCAGAGGACGGTAGCCTAGCGGAGGCGTGTTAGAAGCAGAGTAATGATCGAGCCAAGTTAGTCACAGTTCCTGTGGCGAGTGTCCCATTTCACAAGGTCGCTATCGACTTTGTCGGACCTTTACCCAGGTCTTCTCACGGGAACAAGTTCATTCTTGTCATGGTTGACTATGCCACCAGGTACCCGGAAGCTGTGGCCATGTCATCAATGGACGCCAAGAAAGTCGCTGACGAACTGATTACAGTTTTCAGTCGGGTTTGCATTCCAAATGAGTTGCTGTCCGACCAGGTGCCCAATTTCATGTCACAACTGATGCAAGAGCTCTGCAAACTCTTGGGCGTGAGGAAGCTGAATACCTCTCCTTTTCACCCGGCTGGGAATGGTCTTGTAGAGAGGTTCAATGCTACCTTGAAGTCTATGCTGAGGAAGTATGCCAGTCGTCATCCAAAGACATGTGACTCATCTCCCATACCTCTTGTTTGCGTACCGTGAGGTTCCGCAGGCGTCCACAGGATTCTCCCCCTTCGAGCTATTGTTTGGGAGACCAGTGCGCGGTCCGATCGATATTGTACGAGAGGCATGGGAAGGAAAAGTCTTGGGGAAAGAGGAGAACCTCATTGAGCATGTGTTGATGATGAGGGACCATTTGTTTGAAATGACTGATCTGGCGCATTCTCCTGTATGAGTCTCCCTCTAAGCAGGTGTGGTATGACAAGAAGGCAATTACACTGACTTTCGACGCTGAGGACAAAGTGCTAGTTCTTTTGACTAGCGCCACCAGCAAGCAAGTTACAAGCGGAGTGGCAAGGGCCCAATACGGTCACCAGAAAGATCTCTGAGATCAACTACGAAGTAGATACCGGGAAAAGGCTCAAGACAAAGCGGGTCTATCACGTGAACCTCCTGAGAAAGTGGCAGGAACGGGCCCAAGCGTGGGTTGTTATAGACACGTCGTCAGACCCAGAACATTCGAGTTTTGACGATAGGTCCTACCCCAAATTACAAGGAAGGGAGACATGGCTAGACGTGCAAATAGGGGACGACGTATCCGACTCTCAGAAGCAGGAGCTGAGGCAGCTGTTGTACGATTTTCAGGACATATTGTCCGACGTACCCGGCAGAACGTCCCTCATTAAACACGGCGTGAAGACGAGAAAATCCCCGCCAGTGCACAAAAGGCCGTACAGAATAGCTCAGTCAGCTAGAGCTAGTATTGAGGAGGAGCTGACCCGCATGTTAGACATGGGCATCGTGAGACCGTCAATCAGCCCTTACGCTGCACCTATCGTCGTGAAGAAAGCCGATGGCACCTTTCGTTTCTGTGCGGACTATAGGTCGCTGAACCAGGTGACAGAGTTTGACCCTTTTCCCATGCCCCGTAGTAATGATGAGGTAGTAGAGAGTGTTGGAAATGTCAATGTGATTTTCCACCATAGACCTTACCTCAGGATTCTGGCAGATACCTCTGACTGAAGAGGCTAAACTGAAATCCGCATTCGTCACTCCATTCGGACACTTTCAGTTCGAAGTGATGCCTTTTGGTATGGTGAACAGTCCAGCAACGTTCACGAGGTTGATGTCCGTAGTGTTAACAGGCTGTAAGCACGCGAGGGCATACATGGATGATGTCTTTATCTTTAGCCAATCGTGGGAACACCACATCGAGGATTTGAACGATGTGCTTTCGCGTGTGAAGTCTGAGGGTCTTACAGCAAAGCCCTCAAAATGTGAGATCGGTCGTTTAAAATTGCCCTACCTCGGATTTGTCCTTGGAGGGGGCACCCTCAAGCCGCAAGAGAAAAAGATCAAAGCGATCCAGGAGTTCCCTAGGCCGCAAACCAAGACCGATGTTCAAGCCATTCTCGGAATGTTTGGGTATTACTGTAGGTTTCTGCCCTCCTTCGCGAAAATTTCGGCACCTCTAAGCGACCTGACCAAGAAAGATTGCTCAAGCAAAGTACAGTGGTCGCCCGAGTACGAGTTTGCTTTTCAGACGTTGAAAGACTGCATATTCGCGCACCAGTGCTGCAGAACCCACACTTTTCGAAACCGTTTCTGGTCCAGACCGATGCTTCAGAAAGAGGCCTGGGTGCCGTTTTGTCGCAAATCGTGGACGATGGTGAGGAGTACCCGGTTATGTTCCTCAGTCGGAAACTTCGTGGTGCCGAGATACGTTACTCCACCGTGGAGAAGGAGTGTTTGTCGATCGTGTGGGCTATGGACCTACTGCACCCTTACCTGTACGGTTGAAAGTTCACGGTCCAAACGAATCATCAGCCCCTAAAGTGGTTAGACCGGTTGAAAGACAAGAACAACCGTCTGCTGCGCTGGAGTTTGATGCTGCAGCAGTATCAGATCCAGTTCCAGCACCAAGCCGTGTCCAAAAACGCTAACGCGGACGGTCTGTCACGCCCATCAGACGCCTGAATCAAAAGGCAATTTTCAGTAACCTTGTAGAAACATCGGATTCTATTTAGGCACTGATAATTATGTGCATTGTCAGTAAAGATATATATCTACACTTTTGTTGATTATGATTTAAACCTCTGACGTGCTTTAATCATGGTGGGGGGTGTCAAGATGTAGAGATATTCAGGGTCCAGTGGAACCAGTAGTTAGGGTGTGATCGTGGCAGCGTGAAAATGTTTACATTAGTGCAGCGGTGCAGCCGGGACGTGGTGAAGGCTTAGCAATTATTTATAGCGGGGGCAGTGGTCTGTTTACTGTCCACTATCAGATGTCATAGATCAAGGGTCGGGTAGTTTAATCAAGATAGAAAGGAAAGGTGTAGAGTGTGAGAAAGAGAAAGAATGAGTTAGTTGTGAGCTGGCGGCCGGCAGAGAAGGACTGTAAACCAGAATAAAGAAAGCTGAAAAGAAGTTATGTGCTTTCAGTATTATTTTGAAAGGACGGAGACAAGCCTTTCATAGCTTGTATCTAAATGGATATTTGATTAAGGATCTGGACACATTTCTTGCTGTTTTAGTTACAAATTATCCTAGGTGTTCTGCTCATGGGTTTGTGCAATGTGCGTATGTGCCGTGAGCATGTGTGGTTTGTGATGCGGCCTGCGTAGTTCATCTATAAACAGAAATCACTGATAGAAGCCGCACGGCCTAAAGCTTTAGATGCCGGAGCAAGATACATGCTAACCCATCTGCAAGAGACATAAATCTTCATGAGCCCCCGCAGTCGCGGGGGCTCATAAGGATTTATGTCTCTTGCTATAATTATGTTCCTATGCTGTTCCCATGTTCTTTACGCCTGTTTTGGGTCCCATATCATTTGTGTGTTAATTTCAAGGGGCGAATTCCGGTCAGTGTGCTGGGGTTTCAGACGCGCAAGTTGTGATCACTGGCAGCGAATGGGTTAACTCATTCGCTGCCAGCCGCATCCGGATGCGCGGCATAAGCCGCGCATACGGATGCGGCTGGACGCGAATGAGTTAAAACCACAGGCCAGCACGATACTGAGTTCGACGTTCTATGTCTGGAGAGCGGATCAATCATCCAAGGAGACGTACATCAGTGTTAACTCATTTGGGGCGCGCCGAGCGTCATCCGGGATACGCGGCGTAAAGCCGCGTATCCTGATGCGACTCGTCTCAAACGCGAGAACGTGAGAAATTTGTCGCAATTAGCCCCATCACTGCCAGTGGACGCACACTGTGTTTCAGTGATCTTTTTTGTTTTGTTTGGTAATTTCTCACCAAGGACCCCATAGCCCATCCGAGTGACGTGGATTCAAAACTGGTGTTAGCAAAGAGGCATTGATCCTTATGAGCCCCCGCAATTGCGGGAACTCATGAAGATCTATGCCTCTTGCAACTGGGTGACTTTTTCTGGATGACTGTCTCGGCAGTGAAGGGTTTAAACAGCCGTCAGCTTTCCTGTGAGATGCGCATTTAGCGACACGAAACGAAGCGAAACAACAGAACAGCGAAGCGAAAAAGAGGAAGAAAAAAAGAGAAAAAGACCGTACACGTTCTGGAGCGGGCCAGTCACCGACTGAGCCATCGTGGATAATCTCTTCCTGTCCGTCCGTCCGTGCCTCAAAATGAGGCGTCACTCTACGTGTGTGGGTCACGGTATACATTTAAATTGGGAAGTTCAGGCAGTGCAAAGTCCCGTGTTTTTAAAAATAATTTTTGCCTTGTTTGAAAATTTGCAGTTGGGCTGAATGTGGGAATTTGCTGGAAATTTGTGGTTAGCTGAGAGGAGACATGTTTGGTGCTTTGATTCATACCATCCTGAGCTTATCCAGTGGACATTTGTGGGCCTATGTTGAGTTGCCTTTGACGTAGTGATTTGAGGGGCACGCTGATTTCAGCTGTGCTTGGGTGTGGGGTTGGTAAGGAACCAGTTTCATAGCCAAGAAATGAGACGGGTCGTGCTGGGTTTTTTTTTGTATTTTGTGCATGGCAAATGTGCAGCTGGTGGGCGGTAGTGTTTTTTAGGGAATTGAACAATTAGGGGATGACTGGGACTGACTAAGGCTAAGAGACTGGACAGTACAGAAACATCACTGTGGTCCGTGGCCTGTGGACACAAGAGATCCCAGTGTGCCCGTCCCGTCGGACACTTTAGGCCACGTCATCGATCTGGGCACCACCACTCCCCCACCCTATCCCAGTGGCCACTAAGCCCACCCTCACTGACCAGTAAAACCCAGCTCCCCACCCCAACGACCCCCTCCCCTCCCCCCCCCCCCTTCCCCATTAAAAGCCCTGGGTTCATCACAGATATTGATATTACTATCACGCGGAATCTCTGATAGCTTACTCAGTCTGAGAAACGGAAACAGAAGTGAATAAAAGGAAGCCGGTTGATGACAGAAAGAGGCATAGATTCTCATGAGCCCCCGCAATTGCGGGGGCTCATGAGAATCTATGCCTTTTGCATAAAACACATATTATATTCATGAACATCTATCCTTCTTGTTGATAGAAAGGAAAACACAGATGTACAAAAATACCAGTCTAATGTTTCTCTTGTCTCTGTCACCCTTTAGCGACTGCAAAGGCTCATGAGAATCTATGCCTCTTGCACAAGCAACAGAGGCTCAATAGAATCTATACCTCACTTGCAGAAGCTGAGAAGGGGATCATGAGCACTTACACCTCTTGCAGACGGAGTGGACGGTAGATAAACAGATATACCAGTATTATATTTCTCAGGACTGTATGCGGTCACTCGGCGGGGGATCGGAAATATAAACCGTAAGCTGATTTTTTCTGCATGAGGCATAGATCCTCATGTGCCCCCTGCGAATGCAGGGCCTCATGAGAATCTATGCTTTTGGTTGAAGCTGCAGGGGCACATGAGAATCCATGCTTCTTGCAGATAGCGAATAGAATTAGCTGATGGACAGTAATATTTGCTTAGTATCAGGGGTCAGTTGCACGAGTGAGCTTAGCCCTCCTCCAGCCACTAAGCTCACTCCAGAACTGGCCTCAGGTCCCTGTCCTTCAGTTTCATGACTATGGTGTTTGTAATCCGGTTTCTTCGGATTCTTCGACTTTTGAGATCGAGGCTGGTCGGTTTCTTATAGGAAAATTTGAAACCCAGACATTCTCCTTAGTCGAGTGGCACATATATAAAATGTCGAAGTCAACAGATTCCATCATAAGATGAGAAACCCAAACAAACGGAGGACTGACTTCGAAGTGTTGACAATGCAAGCAAAATAATAGCCAAAGAAAACACGAGAAACAGTTCGGAATAATAATTACTCGTGTATACTCTCTAAAATTACTACATATACTATATACTAAATTTCAGGTATACTACTACACTACTAATATTACTATATTTCGGATAAAAACAAGGCGGGGGCGGGGGGGGGGGGGGGGGGGGTCCTGCCATTGTCTCCGTCATGTGTACGATTTCTTACATACATCTAAAAGGGATCGCGGCGAGGGGCAAAGAAAATCACAATGAAAGAAACTCGCTTAGAAAGGACTATTACCGGCAATACATTGTGTGGAAATTGCCCTTTTTTATGCCTGCTTCTTTCTTTGTTGAGGTTTCCCTTGCATTGTTACGCGCTTGTCAGTCGCCAATTTGGTTTAGAATAACGATTTTTGAAATCCAGACTACCTTCTCAAATGCAGAGCAAGGAACGTAACCTTTTGGGTGTCGGTAGCGGTTTCTGTCGCGATGGTTCCTGTCGCGACAAAACAGGCTAACATTGCACAAGACCATAACTTTAACACATTCTGCCCCAGGACCGAAATCTCCAAATTGTATAGTTACCCTTTGAAGGATTGTATTACAGTTCTAGAGACAGATCGAACATGATAGTTCAAGGTTGGTGCCAGAATAGCTTGGCGCCTATGGGCGCCAAGCTATTCTGGCACCAACCTTGAACTATCATGTTCGATCCATGTCTTGCTGTGGTGTACTTACTTACTTACGCCTGTCACCCCTACCCGGGTATAGGCCGTCGACGAGAGACCTCCAGCAACTCCTGTCCTGTGCTTCTCCTTCGATTCTACTCCAGGTGGTTCCCAGTCTCTTGATGTCTGCTTGGAGGTCTCGACGCCAGGAGTTTCTCGGCCTACCTCTTTTCCTCTTTCCCTGAGGGTTCCATGACAATGCCTGCCTAGTGATACTGGATTGCTGTGGTGTGTCCGGGCTGAATGAGTCAAGTGCATCACTGACATGTTAGTTCGGAATGACCTCATACACAGATGTAAATGGGACAACAGAAGGCATATACACGATGCTCTCTGACAGAGTAGAGTGTTGCTATATGTATACATGTGTGCTGCAATTTGATTCTGAACCTTACGGCGCATGCCGTAAGGTACAGAATCACAGACCAGCACACCTTATTATACACAACTGTCACCCAGATGACCCTACGGTCAGCAGTGGCTCTAGTGTGGATCAGTAGAATTAGGTCCGCGAGGATAGTGCTGATTATGATAGTGGTTGTGGTGGTGTGTTGGTGGTGGTGGTGGTGGTGGTTGTAATTATGGAAGTGGTGTTTGCAGACGTGACAATACATTTGTATTACATTAATCAGACCACATGATTTAGGTCTCAATTTCGTAGGCAGCTCAGCCGCTGCGTCCGCGAGAAATGAGGGATCGTACAGGTCGACCCCCCAAAAAATCCAAACATAAGAAAGAAACTCACACGCTTAGAAAGTACAAGTACAACAAAATATATTAATTTGTTTTTCCAAATCTAAATACAAGAACTGACGCAGTAAGCAAATGGCCATCGTGGGCCAGCAGTCGCTTTGCTACTGAAAAGGGGGGGGGGGGGGGGGGGTCTGTGCGCTGCTGTGTGTGTGTGTGTGTGTGTGTGTGTGTGTGTGTGTGTGTGTGTGTGTGTGTGTGTGTGTGTGTGTGTGTGTGTGTGTGTGCCGCATGTCTGTGTGTGGTGTTTGTGCACGGCTCTGAGCAGACCAACTAAAGCAGTCGTCGGCCACAGAACGTTTAGCTCACTGAAAATTCATATGTGAGCATAAAGCCTGTCTTCATGGCTGGCGTTATATATTCTATTGGTTTTATTTTGTTTGCTTGTTTGTTTGTTTTTTGTTGTTGTTTTGTGGTCTTGTTGTTGTTGTTGTTGTTGTTGTTGTTGTTTTTTTGTTGGGGGGGGGGTGGCGGGGGGGGGGGGGGGGGGGGGGGGGGGGGAGAATTCTCTCATCATACGCAGCGCAGGCACGCCCTGAATAAGTCTTTGTTGCTGTCGAACAACCTGCTAACCTGTCTGCTTCATAACAGACTCCGCCTCATTACATCAAGTTGGTTGCGCTAGAACTAAACTGCAATATTATTCTACAGTATTTCAGTTTTTTCCATGATGGGTCCTAAGCATTTCTTTTGACTATCGCCACAAATCTCGCCAACAAAAAGAACCCCCTGTTCACTCACCTTCTTAAACCGACATACAGATCCACACACACAAACACCTCATTCACATTGAAAATTGTGCTGATCTTTTAAATAAATCAGATGCTACGCCATACATTAACACCAAGAGGTGTACATATATTGGGAAACACATACGTAAATTGGACAAGCAAGACAGACGTAAATGTGTGTGCTGGTTTGTGATTTTGGAACATGCAGCCAAATCACAGATCAGCCAACAAATTCAGTCGGGCCAGAGGATAAACATCACTTTCAGACAGTGCGTGTATTTTAATGACAACGGGATACATGGTAACTCATCCGACTGCTCATGTCATGACGAAATACTTTGCTCATGTTGATATTTTGCCCGCATTATTGTAAACAACACTAAATTTCGGGGAGATCTTTAGCATCCTATTCATCCCTGACGCCCTACAGTGAGATGGGTCGACCATAATAATTCAAGGGTAGTACCAGATTAGGGGCTTGGCGCCTGTCGGCGCCAAGCCCCTAATCTGGCACTGCCCTTGAATTATCATGGTCGATCCATCTCCTGCAACTGTTGCATAGTCGTTAGATGACGCCTCCAAAATCTGGTAAATACGTGCGCCGGGCTAAATGAGTTATGGCGTACTGAGGCTTGGAATGTTCATTCTGCCCCATTATCCATTTAACGCCTAGAACATTCTTAACTCCAAAAACACAAATATAAACCAGACCATGAAGAGGCACAGATCCTCATGAACCACCGCTTGCAAGAGGGGTTCATAAGGATCTATGCCTCTTGTAGATGGACATCGTGCAATTATGTCTCATATTTCCACTTCCTGTTACGCGCACTTCCAACATCCTGGCATTTGTAAAAGGTCTCAGTCATTACCTACTAGTTTTCCAACCCTGATAGAACACGGTAAAATGGGACAGAGGTGTTTTTACAAGAGGGGTGTGTTGTGAACCACCCTCGCTCTCTCACCGAATTATGGAAAATATGCCAAACAAGATCCTTGACGCGAAATATCAACCTGGCCATTCCCTGTTTGGTGTCGCGGCAACTTGTAGAACTTTCTCCGGGTTTGCGGTAAAGCGTTAGGAGCCAAGTAATGGGGATTAGCGCTATATAAAAACCCTTTATTCTTGTTGTGATGATGATGATGGTGATTATGGTGATGATGGTGATGATGATGGTGGTGGTGATAACGACGACGACTATGATGATGATGATTATTCTTTTTATTTTTATGTCTTTTATTAACTCATTCCAGACGTACCGCCTTCGGATACGCGGCATAAGCCGCGTATCCGGAGGTGGCACGTCTCGAATGAGTTGAATCCCTGAAAGAACATGGATTCAAAGTAGCAACAGATCCTCCCTGAGCCCAGCTATCATGAGGATCTATGTCTCTTGCGATTCGGTGGTGCTGACTTTTTCTCTACAGAAGACTGAGTTAACCAGTCTCAGACGGGCTACTCGTGGTTGTTATACTACGTTCATGCAATCAGATAATGCAAAGTGGCCAGGTTACACATTTATGAAGTTCCCACACATCCTTCTAACTATTAACTCATTCGTGACCAGCCGCATCCGGATACGGCTGGCCGCGAATAAGTTAACCCCATAACTGCCAGTGGACGCAGATTGTATCAAGTTTTTTAAATCGTAATCTTGACGTTGGCCGCCAAGGGAAATGAATACAACTTGGGTTCTGAAAAAGCATAGATCCTCATGAGCCTCCGCAACTGCCGCGGGGGCTCATGAGGATCTGTGCCTCTTGCATTTGGATGGTGTTCAGTTTTTCTCAGCATTGAATGGGTTAACAGAGCCTTTGATGGAGGCTACAATTCAGTATTGTTTACAGGCTTCTTAGAGACTCAAGGGGTTAAAATGAAGCCTCGGACTAACTCCGCACGCGTGGGTGTAATGGTATGGCCACCAACAGGCATGCATGTATCCTGTTTTAGACTGAGAAATTGATAATATTTTTGTAACCCTCCATTCATATTTTCACATCTCCTAAAAAATCCCCTCCGTCTGCTCAGAACACAGATGCTCATAAGCCCCTGCAGCTCCCTGTAAGAGGCTCTAATTTTCATGCCTCCTTGCAATCGGAGGAGCTCACTAGAATCAATGCCTCTGTCTTGCTTACAATGATCGGTTGCATTGAGCTGTGGTTGC
Organism: Semisulcospira habei; assembly: GCA_036245525.1. Taxonomy (NCBI): domain Eukaryota; kingdom Metazoa; phylum Mollusca; class Gastropoda; family Semisulcospiridae; genus Semisulcospira; species Semisulcospira habei. Next base: position 77,525,423 of record BTPG01000001.1, on the reverse strand, counting down.
AGTGGTTAGTTTTTAATGACTTTGCACACAGGCATAGATCGGCATGAGCGGCCTCTGCAGCAGGCGAGTAACACGATGAGCCCCCGAATCACTGCCATGGGGCCCATAAGAATCAATGCGTCTTATAACTGCCTGAGATCTGGTCTACTTCCCGGAAATAGATTTCAGTTTTTTAACATCTCGGTCAAATATAAAATATGTGGGACGTAAACTTCTTCGAAGCGCACGTGCAATTGTTAAAATAAAACCATCCCCCGGAAGTTCCCATGTAATTCAGAGAAACGAATCCTCTTTCTTGTGATGCGGAGGAAAATAAGAAAATGATCTGCATCATGCGGATAGGGAGGGGATCACTCGGGGAACAAAAGGTCCTCGGGCCGATGTCAGCCTTAGATGGCCCGCGCACGGCCGTGCGTGGGCCCGAGGACCTGATCTGCTCACTTGGAACGTGGCCACACTGAGATACAGCACGCACATTATTTGCCTGCTTTCTGCATTGATGTATCACTTCCTGTTATCTAAGATATATGGGCACCAGGCAGATGGTCAGAGAACTCATGAGTTGGTTTTATTTTTTTTATCGGTGGGAGATGCAGAGTGTGTGTGTGAATGTGTGTGTGTGTGTGTGTGTGTGTGTGTGTGTGTGTGTGTGTGTGTGTGTGCGTGCGTGCGCCGTATGTGTGTGTGAGTGTGTGTGTGTGATAGAGAGAGAGAAAGAGATAATGTGTGTGTGTGTGTGTGTGTGTGTGTGTGTGTGTGTGTGTGTGTGTGTGTGTGTGTGCGTGCGCCGTATGTGTGTGTGTGTGTGTGTGTGTGATAGAGAGAGAGAAAGAGATAATGTGTGCGTGTGCGTGTGTGTGTGTGTTTTGTGTGTCTGTGTGTGTGTGTCTGTGTGTGAATGCGTGCGTGCGTGCGTGTCAATGTGTGTGGGCCTGTGTGTGCGTGCATGTGTGTGTGTATGTCCGTGCGTGCGTGGCGGTGTTTGTGTTTGTGCGTGAGTGTGTGTTCGTGCGTGCGTGGCGGCGCGTGCGTGCGTTTGGTGTGTTTGTGTGTGTGTGTGTGTGTGTGTGTGTGTGTGTGCGTGCGTGCGTGCGTGCGTGAGAGAGAGAGAGAGAGAGAGAGAGAGAGAGAGGAGAGAGAGAGAGAGAGAGAGAGAGTGTGTGTGTAAGTGGCGGTGTGTATGTGTGTGTGTGCGTGTTGTGTTTTCGTGCCTGCGTGCGTTTGTGCGTGCGTGTTGTGTTTTCGTGCGTGCGTGCGTTTGTGTGTGCGTGCGTGTGTATGTGTGTGTATGTGTGTGTATATGTGCGTTTGAATACAGTATTTCCAGATGTGGTATGGCCCAGACAATGAGAGGAGATGAGGTGGTGAGGGGGCAGGAGCCGGGGGGAGGGAGGGGGCAAGGGGGGAGGGGGCGGAAATTGTGGGCGATTGGGGGGTGGGGGGGGGGATTGGGGGGAGGGTGGGCTTGAGGGGAAGTGGGGAGGTACAAGTTAGAGGAGTCGAGCAAAATATGCCCACGACATGCCGTGCCGAGCAGGGGCGTTTTGTCCAATATGTTATAATAATAGCAAAAATATCGTTTTTCTTTGCCTGTGTTGGTAACAATCACTATACGTGCACCAGGCGACTTGAAGGTCTGGCATGTAGGAACTATGTCCAAATGTTTCTTTATACATACAGAGCCGAGCGGAGATAATGCACTAGTAACTTCAAGAGAAAGGGTTCATAGCCAAAAGAGACTGCAGCTCGTCTGATCCACTGAGGGGCCAATTGCACGAGTGACCTTAATCCTGCGCAAGCCACTAAGCAACGTGCTCCGCAACAGCGGAGCACCTTGTTTAGTGGCTTGTGCAGGATTAAGCTCACTCATGCAGCTGACAAGGTCAGGCAAAAAGGTCGATCAAGTTGTCCAGACGTTTTAGCCGAGTCCACCCACGTTACTCATAATGTGTAACCGTTGACTGCCGAGAAGGATGGTACACCCAACCAGTTGCAAGAGGTATGAACCGAACAGGATTCAACTGCACGAGACATAGATTTTCATCAGCCCCGCAATTGCGGGACCTGATGAAAATCTATGTATCTTGCTTACACTACTTTATAGTCATGTTCCTGGAGACAAATGGGGCTTTTTGGCGGTGAAGTTAGTTATTTGGGTTTAACGCGGAGCATTGGCGGTGAAGATAACAAAGATTTCATAATTTGCGATAACTGACAATGAAGGGGTTACCAAGTCATAGTTAGTAACTTTAAATTCTGACGTGTGTTGACGGAATCTGTCGTAAGATATCAGCCACGCTATTTATAATCTCACGCAAAGGTCTGCCAGAATGCATTTTCCCCTGTATCTCAAACGGGACAAATCTTTTCAGACAAAACTCTGCGGGCTATACCGTCACGGGAAACAGTTGTGTTCAGTGACGTGATTGCTAATGCTGGCTTCTACACATAGGGATTCTTGCAGTGTTGCAAGGTGAACAGCCTGCTTGTAACATTCTTGCAATATATTGCTTGGGAGTTTCAATACCTGGACCTAATAATACGAGTTGCAGACAACCATGCGCGACGTCATGCCGCCGCGTCACGTGGTCACAACACACAAAATGGCGACTGCGCGGACACCCTGGAATATTGCAACAATGACACAACAAGGGATATTTATTTTCCAAAGATAAAAAAGACTTACATCTTGCCCTTTCTGAAGTATTATAAGATTGCTGCAATCTTGTGACAATAGGAAATATGGCAATCTGCGTGCAGACGGAGAGAACTAACAGAGAATAATCGCACATCTATAAGTTCGAAAAGTTATTATCTACACACAAGAATACTCCCACTGTGGTTAATTTGTCATGGTGCGCGGTTCGGACAGAAAATGATAACGTCTAGACAAAAGTGAAAAGTTTACAATGCATTGTCCTAAGAAGTAATATTTCTTAGTGCAATCCTTTAGACAATAGTCTCCCTTTAGTCATAGCTAATGCATAGATATATTTTTTAGGGACCACAAGGGGGCGCTGGAATTGAAAAAAAATGGGTGCTGGTCTATGATTTTAGACCTTACGGCTTCCAGCTTCCAGCCGTAAGGTCCAAAATCACAGACCAGCACACCAACATAGCACATTGTCTTCACAAGGAAAAAGAAAAGGAAAAACATACAGAGGAAACTTCGGATATCATAAATCGTTCAAGGACCCAGTTTGTTATTTAAGCAAAGTGAGTTGTATGGAAAAAGCGTTGTTGGGGCCTCTGGACAAAAATAAGAGTTGTTATATCCGACGTTTGTTATATCCGACCTTTTATGAGCGAAGACCGAATATATTTATTAACAGTGAAATTGTAGAAGAAGAACACATACAGAAAAAACTGGTTAGAGAGAGAGAGAGAGAGAGAGAGAGAGAGAGAGAGAGAGAGAGAGAGAGAGAGAGAGAGAGAGAGAGAGAGAGAGAGAGAGAGAGAGAGAGAGTGAATGAATGAATGAATGAATGAATGATACTTTATTTCTCAAGGATGGAAACAATAGGCGCACAGGCCTCTTTTCATGTTTGTCCTTGCTAAACTACAACATTAAAAACAACATTAAAACAACATGTTAACAGCACAAACAAGCGGCTTCACCCACATGTCACTTGTGTTACATTCCGATATAAGTTCACAAGTCGCTAAAGGTTACGCACACACACACACACACACACACACACACACACACACACACACACACACACACACACACACACACACACACACGCACGCACGCACACACACACACACACACACACACACACACACACACACACACACCAATTGACAGGGTGGGGGGGGGGGGGGCGATGTAAAGTGAGTATTTATAGTGTGTAGGAATATAGTGAACAGGCAAAACGCTACAGAGAAGGGAGAGATATAAAAACTAATAAGTGCAAAACGGAGGACCACAACAATGCGTTAAAAAAGGAAATCATTGACATGGCTCTTTTGGACACATTATCTACGTTTCTTTTGCTCTGAGATGTATTTAAAAGCTTTCGTCCTAAACAGTGGAAGATGTCTCGTTTGCTGTATATGTGGAGGAAGTGAGTTCCATAAATAGGCACCCGCGTACGAAAGGCTGGATTTAAACAAGTCAATTCGGGGCCGTTCAATGACGAGACTGTTCCTCGAAGTGCTGTAAAGCCTTTCGCTCTCAATGAAAAGCTTAGTCAGGTAGAGGGGGGGGGGGGGGGGGGGGGCTTTCCCGTTCAGTGCTTTGTGCATAAGTATGCACTTATTTAACTTAATGTGTTGATGTAAAGAAAGGGGCCCTGTTGCCTGAAGCTTTTCCTCCAAAGATAGAGAGGGGATTGGGAGGATCAGTTTAACTGCGCGCTTGTATAAAGAATTAGTTCAAATGATACATGTAAAGGATAACAAGCTTAACTGGGAATGAGAGAGAGAGAGAGAGAGAGAGAGAGAGAGAGAGAGAGAGAGAGAGAGAGAGAGAGAGAGAGAGAGAGAGAGAGAGAGAGAGAGAGAGAGAGAGAGAGAGTTATACAGCGAAAATAAGAAATACGTCTGGCTCATTAAAAAAAAAAAAAAAAAAAAAAAAAAACATCTAGATAGCACCATGTTTGTCAATGTACTCGCACAACGTGTCTTCCGCCTTTTAATGCGCGACAGTGTCAGAAATTTAAATCATATCCACCACAGTGAGAAGGTTGAGGGTTAACAAAACCGGGATGACTCAATTTGCAATGGAAAGTCTACTTATCGTCAACATTTCCCACTTCTCATTTCGTGCAGAATTTTAAAAAAAAATGTACTGACAGCATTTGTGCATAATGTCGTTGAAGCAATTTTCCAAAATAATAATTTCTCGCAAAGTCCGGTATCATTGTCAGAAATAGCTTTGCACATCAGACACGCTGACCCCGCGAAACGCTACAACCGCGCACACCATATATCAGCAAGAGATATAGATCCTCGCCAGTCATGAGGCCCCGCTTGATGCGGGGCCTCATGATGATCTTTACCTATTGCTGACGTCATTTACATTTGTGTTCTTCAAGCGGAGGGGCTTTAAGGTTTTCCATCAAAGAGAGGAAGTGCAGAAGATCTGTTCGCATTAGGGTGGAGGTATGTACGCCTGTTATCTCTAAATGATTTGACTCTGAGCCCCGGGCTCTATTTCCGTGCTTCCTATCGGTGAAAGGAGGCGAAACTGCAGCTGGATACATGAACAGTTGAACCTGTTTTCAACAACCACCTTTTTCTGCAAGAAAAAATGGTCTTTTAAGACAGGTACTCACATATGAGAAGCCTGAAAAGGCACACAAAAAAGTCAGCTGCCATCAAAGACCATAATTTATTTGGCTACATCAAATGTCATCAAAGACCACCATTTGGGTGGCTGCAGCCATCTAATGCACAGTCTTTAATGATGGGGTTATTTGTCATCAGGGTTTGTCGCTCGAAACAGGTTCCGCTGTACCAGTTTAAAGGCTCAATATCTAACGGTGCACCGACGGGCACAGACACAGCACAGACAACGCTTAATTATGGTTTCAAGTTACATTTATCAGTTGACCGCAGGTTCACCGTTCCTTAAATTAGAACAACGTATGTGAAAAGTTTGTTCAGTAACGTGACAGAGCGGATAACTGTTCAGCGTGTTTGAACTTGCGAACTGCGAGAGTTTCATGACACGGCGCGGGCCGTGCGCAGGTCATAGGAGGTTAACGTCGGCCCGGGGATATCTTTAAACGCACCAGTTAGAATATATGCCAAATAACTATCATGCTTGATCATGCATTTAACCCCTTCCCTACCAACGTACGTGCATTGTGTTCACTGAACGACCAAAAGCCACAGCTGTCTAAAAAGCAGAGAGAGAGAGAGAGAGAGAGAGAGAGAGAGAGATAGACAGACAAGCAGATAGACAGACAGACAAACAGACAGACAGACAGGCAGACAGACAGAAGACAGACAGACCGACATAGACATAGAAACAGAGACAGAGACAGAGAAAGAGAAGGACAGAAATAGAATGGACAGTCGTAATGCAGCCTCATTTCATAACAATATTAGTAGATTACACACCACAATGCGTCGGGGAAAAAAATGGCTAGCATTTAACCCTTTGACTGCTTACTGGCGATACCGTTCGGCGTCTTTTCCACCGAACGGTATCGTCAGCAGCAGTCATGGGTTAAACGTAGCAAGAAAATCGCCTTGACGCAACACTTGGGATAAAGTGGGTTTGTTTGGTTGTATGTTTGTTTGTTTGTTTGTTTGTTTGGTTGTTTGTTTGTTTTTTTGTTGTTGTTTTTGTTTTGTTTGATTTTTTTTTGGGGGGGGGGATGGGGGGGGGGATAGGGGGGGGGGGCGGGAGAGGGGGGGCGGGGGGGGGGTGGTGTCAAAGTAACGATTTGTTTTAAAATTATCACAATCAAAATACCGCAAAAAGCACAGTCATCTAACTACTGCAAACACTTTCAGGCAAATCAAGCATAAGTTAAACACCCCAATGCTTCGAGCGAGAGAAAAAACTTGAATCGCCTTTATCTGAACACCACAGCATTCAGAAAACATTCTTTTATCGTAACACCGCAAATTGTTCGCCATTAAGGGGGGAGTGAATTTGGGAAGAATTTTCGCGTTTCCGCAATCAAGGGAGGTAATCTGCGAAACAACCTTAAGTGCACAAGTTAACCCATTCACAACCAGTTTATCTCTTTCCTGCCAGAAAACAGGCTCCTTCATGTTCAGCGCAAGGTGCGAACCATAATTTTCCAAGGGCAGTGTCTGAATAGCTTGACACCTGCAGATGCGCCAAGCTTAATCAGGCACTATCCTTGAATTGCCAGGATCGAGACATCGACACACTACCCTGTAATTAGGTACTGCCCTCTCGCTATCAACTAAATTTTGAGCTCTGGACGGGAAATTGTTATCAACGAAATATTATATCATAACAGTTTCAGTATAAATAACACTGATTAAACAAACAAAAAAAATTGTCCACGTCCTTTAAAAAAAGAAAAGAAGATAATAATAATAATAATAATATAATAATAATAATAATAATAATAATAATACGAAATATTATATCATAACAGTTTCAGTATAAATAACACTGATTAAACAAAACAACAACAACAAATGGTCCACGTCCTTTAAAAAAGAAAAGATAATAATAATAATAATAATAATAATAATAATAATAATAATAATAATAATAATAATAATAATAATAATAACAATAATAATAATAATAATAATAATAATAATAATAATAATAATAATAATAATAATAATAATAGATGCTGAATAATAATGATACTGATGATGATGAGGAGGAGGAGGAGGAGGATAATAATAACAGCAACAACTGCAAATGTTGTTTATTGAACAGAACCGCGGACAACGTGTTATTATAATGATATTATGGACACAAAAGCAGCTACAAAACTTATCTTGAGCTTTCATGAGGGCTCTGTTGTGACTTGATTTACATCACTATATTTGTGCGTAGCAGATCAAGACAAAGCATCCTGGTGCAATGATCCCCCAGTAAGCAATTGCTTCTCGGGACGAAGTCAGCGTGAGTTGACTCGCGCACGCTGCATTTAACAAGACAACCGACGATTACAAAGACGAACCATCGTCAAATTTGGATGAGGCAGTAAAAAGGTGTTATCGGCGGGACAGATCAGGCAAAATATTTTTCACCGACATCAGCCATAGTCGCTCCGCGCACGTACGTGCGCGGAGCGACTAAGACTGACGTCGGCCCAAGGGTTTGTAACACACTGGAGAGAGTGGTATCAAGGGAACATCGTTCTACGGAAGAGCTCAATCGACAGCACTCTGCATATCTGTAAGGAATCAGGAAAAACACTTGTGCTCTTTTTAAGTTTGAAGGTGAAAATGGAGGACAACACTTTTAGGTAGTGGAGGGGGATGGATGGGGGGAAGGGGAGGGTGAAGGAGGAGGGGATGTGGTTGGAAGGGGAGGGGATAAGGAGTGGCTTCAAGCAGTTCTTCGTTGAAACTGAGCGGTTTACTGTGGAAGATCAAGTAATATTTTCAAAAAAGTATGTCCGATGCCGTGCAGTCACGAGGAACACTCACACTCACCATGGATGAAAATATGTTGCCTTCGCATAACGACGTGAATTACATCTCTTCTTTTCTTTGAAACCTGTTGGGCTCTTTGAAAACTAGCGTTGTGATTTTCTGTTCTGTTCTTCTCTGCTCTGTTCTATTTTGTTGGGCACGTCATGAGAAAGCCTTGTTGCTGTCGGGACGTTAAGCAATGTACAATCAATCTATTTTGTTGTGTTCTGTTCTGTTTTCGTGTCTTGTCTTGTCCTGTCCGGTCTTGTCTTGTCTTGTCTTGTACTGTCCTGCCCGGTTCTGTCTTGTCTTGTCTTGGTCTGTCTTATCCTGTCCGGTCCTGTCTTGTTCTGTCCTGTCCTGTCCTGTTCGGTCCTGTCCGGACCGGTCTTGTCCTGCCCTGTCCAATCCTGTCCTGTCTGGTCCTGACATGTCCTAGCAGATCTTGTCCTGTCCGGTCGTGTCTCGTAATGTCCTGTCCTGTCCAATTTTCTGCTGTCCGGTCCTGTCCCGTCTTGTACTGTTAAGTCCGGTCCGGTCCGGTCGTGTCTTGTCTTATCTTGTCTTTTCTTTTCTTATCTTTTCTTATCTTCTGTGGAGCTGGGTGGCTCAGGTGGTAGAGCGTTCGACTCGCCTCCGAAAGGTTGCGGGTTTAGATCAGCTGGGGTCAAACTTTGTTTAGATCCTATCCGCTGCCCCGTCTTTGAAGTCACCTTCAAGGCAGACACAAAACGTCAAACCCTAACCTCTTAACCCATTCAGCGCTGACGCACTACAGCAGGAGATGGGTCGACCATGATAATTCAAGGGTAGTGCCAGATTAGCTTGGCGCCTGCCGTCGCCAAGCTAATCTGGCACAGCCTTGAATTATTATGGTCGATCTCTTCTCGTGCAACTGGTGCATAGTCATTAGATAACGCCTCCAAAATTCGGGAAATACGACCGTCGGGCTGAATGAGTTAACGTTTTCTTCTGTTCTTTTCTTTCGTTCTTTACTGTTGTGTTCTGTGCTGTTCTGTCGCGTTCTCCTCTCTTCTCTTCTTCAATTGTAAACTGTACGCTTGTCAGTGTTTACCGCACGTACTGACATTTAAAAAAATCCAACAGAACGCGAAAACAGAAGTGAAGAAAGGTTGAGAATGCAGATAGCAGAGCTAAGTGTTGTTGCCAGGCTTCTGTTTATTTCTGAAAGATGAGCGTGCGCGCGTGAAAAAGCTCTATTCCTGTCATATCTGATGGAAAAGTGAGTTTAACTCATTCAACCCCGAGACAACAAAGCAAGACATAAATCGAGCATAATAGTTCAAGGCTGGTGCCAGAATAGCTTGACGCCCATAGACACCAAGATATTCTGGCACCACCCTTGAACTATCATGCTTGATCTGTCTCCAGAATTGTAAAATATACAGTCTTCACATGGCAACTTCACATTTTGGGAATTTGGAATTTGGGGCACAATGTGTTAAAGTGATGGCACGGTAACAACCCTTTCAAAAGGACCTTTTGCTACTAGGCTGTACACAGTTCCGCCCCCCCCCCCTCTCCCCCTTCCCCCCCCCCCCCCCACGCATCCAGTATCCTTTGCTTGATTTTTATTTTGACTCGTTCAATTTTTACGTTGATAGCAGGCCTAATCGTCTCACACAACTGGCTCGCTATATTATAGATACATGTATACGGAAGTGTACTGGTGATAAGCCAGTAAGCAAAATAAACTTGGGCTTACGTCAGCCGCAGCTGCCCGACGCACGGATGTGCGAGGGACAGCTGCAGCCGAAGCAAGCCCGGTCATCTTTTGCGTACTGGGAAGGAGAGTTCAAACTGATGTATCTGATTTCCTGGTTCGTCTTCAGTAAACTGCACCCACTGTTCTGCGCATGTAACCTTTTCGTGTTCATCACATAGTGGGAAGCTCAAGTGATAACGATAGCTTTAAAGGTAGTGTTTAAATAATGAGAATATGGTGGGGGGTTTTTTTGTTTTGGTTTTTTTTTTTGTTTTGTTTTGTTTGTTTGTTTTTTTGTTGTTGTTGTTTTTGGGGGGACGCCGGCCCAAAATATTATCAAGACTTAAAAGTTCAGTCAAAAACCACTTCATTCTCAATATAAAAAGCAAACACTTAATCCAAACCAAAACGGTGACTGCCAAGCGTATAAAATACAGAGAAGAATCCACCGGAGAAAGAAACACGCTCAGAAAACACAGTTGAAACTGTGTTCTCTGAGTGTGTTTCTTTCTCCGTTAAGTTCTTCAAATACAAACACTTCATTGTCAATTAAAAAAAAAAAAAAAAAAAAAAAAAAAAAAAAACTCTTCAATGTAAATAAGAAACCACACTTTACTGTCATTAAAATAGTCTTCAGATATTGAGCACACATAATCAGTCAGGTGTTTCCCAAGAGCTATAATTATTGGTTAATCGATTGCCCTAGATCTGTACCTACCCCATTGCGTAGAAATACTGAGACAATGTGTTGTCTTGGCCAGACCTCCTCCAAGCATGGCCAGAGAATGTGTTGGTCATGCTTTCTCTTCGTCCTCCTGTGTAAAAAAACAACAACAACAAAAAAAAAAAATATATATCTGGGAAATTCTATATAGTCTACCTTTCCAAAGACGACGTTAGTTTTGCACGGTAGGGCGTGGCGTAGGAACCAACATGTTCTCGTAGTGTTGGGCCTTCCTCCTTTTTCACGACAGCTCAAAGGAGGTACGGCAAAGTACATTAACTGAAAATGTCGACCAAAAGAGGAAACACCTTTCTGCGAAATTTTCAGGCACTGGATTTTACCATATCTCCCCTGAAAACCTCCCTACCCGACGTGACTGCTGAAGAGACTTAGTTAGTTAGTTATTTGGGTTTAACGCCGAGCAGGCAATTAAGGCTGTCTCACGGCGGTGCTGAAGAGACGATTTTAACCCCTTCACTGCCGAGAAAAGTTAACGCGATCCGGCTGCAAGAGATATATTCTCATGAGCCACCGCGACTGCGGGGGCTCATGAGGCCCTATGCCTCTCGCTGAGACCACTTTGTGTCAATATTCTCTGGACAGTTGTGGCGTTTAGTCGTTCAGTAAACACAGGTTTCCACTTTGTGTCAATGTTCTCTGGACAGTTGTGGCGTTTAGTCGTTCAGTAAACACAGATTTCCACTTTGTGTCAATGTTCTCTGGACAGTTGTGGCGTTTAGTCGTTCAGTAAACACAGATTTCAAGAATGTCAGTATGTACAGTGGCGGGGAAGAGGTTAGAATGAAGGGCCGCTTGGCTCAGGAAAGAAAAGGTGCCAGACGCTGAAGTGCACCAATGGCAATGGTAATAAACATACACTTAAATCGATGTGACTGATTCCCGGTTCGTCTTCAAAATTGCACTGGCTGGTCTGGCGTTATTTCTTTTCCTTCCAGAGCCAATTGCTTACATTTTAAGATCGTCTGCTGAACACTGCATTCAAGACTGGAGATAGGTGTCAATGAGAGCTCAAGGGTAGTGTCTGATTAACTTGGTGCCTGCGGCGCCAAGCTAATCAGGCGCTGCCCTTGAGCGACAAAAGTCTGTCAGTGTTTAGCTCGCGGCAGCTCTGGAATAAAGCGCCGTATAATTCGCTGTGTCTTAATAGTTACGATCAGTAGACGTAGCAGCAACAGCAGCAGCAGTAGTAGTAGTAGTAGTAGTAGTAGTAGTAGTAGTAGTGGTGGTGATAGTAGTAGAAGTACTAGTGGAAGTAGTAGTAGAAGTAGTAGCAACAGCAGTAGTAGGAGTAATAGTATCATTATTGTCATTATTATAATAATAATCATCATCGTCGTCGTCGACGCCATCGTCATCATCATTATCATCGTCGTCATCCATAATAATAATAATAATAATAATAATAATAATAATAATAATAATAATAATAATAATTGTGGTAATTATTATTATTATTATATTATTATTATTATTATTATCGTTGTTGTCATTTTTGCCTTTGCTGCTGTCGTCATTGCCTTCAAAATCATCGTCATTATTGTTGTTATTATCAATATTATCATCATTATCGTCATCATTATAATTATCATTACCATTATCATATCACTGCCAGTCGATGTACCTTTTATTAGCCACTACACTCATCACTCCATCACGGTCGATACAACCTTCGCGACTGACGATGGAATCGAAACATGGCTTCTGACGCACGGAGGATGCGCATCGCAGATAGGGAGCTCTCTTTATCGTTAGGACTTGCTGCTTTGCGGTTTAACCCCATCCCTGCCGGAACACAAGCAGCAACACCCAACTGCAAGAGGCATAGATCCTCATGAGCCACCGCAATATGGGGCTCATGAGGGTCTATGTCTCTTGCTGACACCACTTCGCGTCTACGTTCCTTGGACGGCCGGGGACCTTTGGCATAGAACGAACAAAGATTTCAGAAGCACAATCTGCGGCGACTGGCCGATTTGCCATTTAATTATTGGAAGGTCACAGTGACCGCACTTGGTAAGACCCCGGATATCTAGCGGAATGGTCTCCCCTGCTGTTTGGAGAAATGGCGGGAAGACAGACGAATCTTAGCTGAAGAGGCCTTTAAGATTCGTACATAGCTTTTAAGTCTCAGGTTGTAAAAGCAGGACTCACACAGGTTTCACTGGAGTTGGGCTAGCGGAGAACGACAGGAAAATTGGGGTCAAATTTGCCACTACCATTTACAAGCTGACTGCGGTTTTAAATGATATAGACAGCTAGACATGTATGCTAATTTATTCCAGAAAGTGGGATATGACGCCATGTGTGCTAAATAACCCATTTAACCCCAAGGCTGGATTTCCCAAATTTTGAGTTGTCACCTGATGACTATGTACCAGTTGTAGAAGATGGATTGACCATGATTATTTGAGGGTAGTGCCAGATTAGCTTCCGGGCGCCTTATGGCGACAAGCTAATCTTGCACAACGCTTGAATTACCATGGTCGAGCCAACTCCTGCTGTAGTGCGTTGGTGCTAAATGGGTTAACTCATTCGCGGCCAGCCGCATCCGGATGCGGCTGGCCGCGAATGAGTTAAAGCAGTCGTCATCAGTTAATTTACAACCAAAGCACTGAGGAGACAGCAAACTGTTGATACCAACTGTGTATCAGTTATTTATGAGGAGATTATCACCAACACGAGGTAAATTATTGGTGGCCTCTCAATGACTTCAGAGGATTTTTAAAATTCTCTGAGGTAGGAGTGTTGACCGCCTACCAAGTACGCCAAGGCCATTGGGCCGAAGGCGGTCGCAGTGGGCCCGCGCACGACTGTGCGCGGGCCCACTGCGACCGCCTTCGGCCCAATAGGCTTTTGCTGACTGGATATAAGGTGAAGGGTAATCTGAAACCAGCAGTACACGCAATTATCTCGACCTTCAAGGTTCTATGAGAGAGTTTAACTATGACAGCGCACAACAGCAGGTTTACATTAATTTGCGCTCTCTATTCTACATCTTGTCAGTAAAGATTCAAATTGGTCCAGTATTCTTTTTTTTTTTTATAGGGAGGCTTTCACTGGCGGATAAGCGCTTTGAAAGTCGCGCCTAAGTGTTCATGCTCCAGTGAAAATATATATACGGAGACAACATCATAAACGAAGAATACATGGACGTCTTGCATATATTGAAATGGTTGGTACTGCGCACATTTGACTGATCCCAGACTCTCTCTCTCTCTCTCTCTCTCTCTCTCTCTCTCTCTCTCTCTCTCTCTCTCTCTCTCTCTCTCTCTCTCTCTCTCTCTCTCTCTCTCTCTCTCTGTTTTTCTGACCTTTGATTAAAAAGGTTATGCCAATCCTAATTTAGAAAAAACCTCCAGGTAAAAACATGGACAGCTTCGGGACCCCCCCTAGTGTCTAGATGTGTAGAACATGCGCCGGCACTTCTCAATTTACCTTGCCCATCCACTATCCATCTGCAAGAGGCTTAGATTCTCATGAGTGCATGCCTTGCAGGGGCTCATGAGAATCTAAGCCTCTTGCAAAAATTAATGTTGACGACGGTATACTTCTGCTCCCCGAAAGGGAGAAGACCAAAGGTTCCCGGCTGTGAGTGCATGTTCTTGTTTCTGCGCTAGCACGTGCACGATGCATTCCACTCAAGCCGTCAGCACCTGGCGTTGGGCTATCCATGTCGGAATGTTCCAGACGGTTTTCATGTTCATCACTTTTTATTTGAGAACACATTTATTACTAGTAGATTTTACTTATTAGAGGCATAAAGTCTTGTGAGCGCACATCATACATGCGCACGTGAACACACACGCAAACGCAAACGCACACGCACGCACGCACGCACGCACACACACACACACACACACACACACGCGCGCGCGCGCGCGCGCACGGTCGGAAACATACTCCTCGCGTATTTTTGTGCTTTCAAGACTGAGGGAAACAAAGTAAGTACATAATCATGCCAGTAATAAAACAAAGTTCCGTGGTACAGCTTAACCCTAAATCTACACACACAACTGGTAGTTGTAGCAGCAAAGCGACAAGGCAATCACAACGGCATCAAAACTGCTTGGCTGCCTTTATCTCAAAGAATTGTGTACAAGGTTTCTGTTATTTGCTACAATGCTATTACCGGTTCCGCTCCCCCATATTTGTCCGACCTGGTTCAGGCATATTTACACGCCTTCAAGATCTCTTCGTTCAGCATGACACGCGTATTTTCAGGTTTCGCAGGCAAAAGAAGTCTAGCCAGAACCAGCATACCTTTTCTTATTTCGGTCCAGTCACCTGAAACGACCTTCCAGTCCATGTCAGACATATTCCAACTCTGCTTTCAAATTACTGCTCAAGACCTATCTGTTTCCTTATGCGTATATTAGATGCATTTTCAGTGCGTTTGCAATCTTTGGCAGTACCTGTTCTCAGTTGTAACGGTATGTGTGTATGTGTAAGTGTGAGCTTTTGATATGTGTCACGTTAGTTTTTGTAACATTTATTTTAGTGTTTTCTTTCTTGTACTTTTTGTTCTGTGATTTTTGATCTTGTAATGAGCACTTAGAGCACCATTCGTTTGGAGGTTAAGCGCTATATAAATGTACATTATTATTATTATTATTATTATTATTATTATAATTAAAACAAAATGTTGGAATTTGCCAACTCAAGACTTATGCTCTTAGCTTTAACTCAGTCATTCGCGGCCAGGCGCATCCGGATGCGGCTGGCCGCGAATGAGTTAAAGTCAGAGCAGCAAGTTTAGATTTTTACAGAGTCATGACAAAAGCGCAATTGCTGCTGTTAAAAAGAAACTAAGGATATTTTCGTCTTCTTTATCTTTTACGACAGAAAACAATGTGTTTTCTTTATTATTTGTGGGTCCATTTAAAGGACCAGTTTTTCTTTCGCCCGGCCGTCATGGGATTAAAGTTCACGGAACTAGTGTGATAACGGACGGTCCTAACGAACGGGTTATGGGGTCAGAGACAGCTACAGCTTAATGAGTACAACCAGAACAATTTTCAATGCAGAGGCACCCCAACTATGATATCGCTTTGATTTACCCATGACTTTTCAACGGACAATATACGGATGGAACATGCCTGTCTTTTTGTATGGAGTCCATCGTAGGCCTTCACTGAACGCTTTATAAACCAACTAAACTTCACCGATGTAAATTGCACAGCGAAGATTCGGGATATGCGGATCTGGTGCAGATGCATGGAGCTCCACAACAGACTAAAAATTCCTTGTCTGTATTTTTGCTACATCTCTGAAAGTTGGCAACAGGCGCTTTAGGTTATTTCGTCTCCGTCGCTTTTGAGCTAACCTCTTTCTATCCACACGCCTGTCCATCTTAAAAACCAACAACCCACCCTTACATCCACCCCTACCCCTTTTGACTCTCACACACCCCTCTCCCCCTCCAGCGTTCCACCCTCCTCCATTTGACTCTCCCCCCTCCACCCCCTCCAACCACCCCCCCCCCCCACTTTCTTCCCCCCCCCCCCCCCAAAAAAAAAAAAAAAAAAAAAAAAGCGAGGTGCAGACTTTAGCACCTGTCCAAACCAGGTAAGCTAGCCCACCAAGAGAGACACACACAGTTCGAGGTGAAACCCTGCATCTGTAAGAGACATAGATGCTCATGAGTGGCGGCAGCCGAAGATGCTAATGAGGATCTATGTCTATTGCCAGTAAAGATATGTCTTTTAACACATACTTAACCAGCGCCTTTGGACGGATGGTTCGCTTCTAAAATCTGTGTTCATTCAACGACCAAAAGCTACAGCCTTCCAAGGAATATGGATACATATTTGTCTCAGCAAGAGGCATACATCCTCATGGGCCCCCGCATTCGCGGGGGCCCATGAGGATCTATGCCTCTTGCAGCTGGATCGCGATCACTTTTTCTCGGCAGTGAAGGGATTACGCTGAGGAAAGACGTTCGACGTATACGTATATAACATAGCAAGCCAACTTTTCTCTGTGATTTGTTTAGTTTGGTTTTTACCTGTGCAATTCTCTTTCTCTCTGTCTGTCTGTCTGTCTGTCTGTCTGTCTCTCTCTCTCTCTCTCTCTCTCTCTCTCTCTCTCTCTCTCTCTCTCTCTCTCTCTCTCTCTCTCTCTCTCTCTCTCTGAATTTGTTTTCCTTCTCTCGAACGCCAGGTGAAGTGGAATGAAAAACTTGAAAAACTTAGCAATAGAGACACCCAAACAGTTGGACGCCCCGAAAAAAATAGTCAGCTTTAACTAGTCTTGACTTACAACAGACATAAATTTACGTGAGCTAATGCAGCTGCAGAAGCCCATGCGAATCTATGCCTCTTTCCGATGCAAAGGTCAATATGTATAACTGCGATGATAGAATGCCACAAGGATCCCGACCTACCTTTATTTTCTCTTATTTCTTCTTCTTCTTCTTCTTCTTCTCTCTCTCTCTCTCACTCTCTCTCTCTCTCTCTCTCTCTCTCTCTCTCTCTCTCTCTCTCTCTCTCTCTCTCTCTCTCTCTCTCTCTCTCTCTCTCTCTCTCTCTCTCTCTCTCTCTCTCTCTCTCTCTCTCTCTCCCCCTCCCTCCCTCTCATTTCGTGCTACATTGGCCATGATGGTAATACCGCATGTGATGCGGAATAGGTTTTTGCGTACCTTTGTTTCTGTTGTTTTCTTTGCCCTCTCGCCCCGTGTCTAAGTAACCTTGGAAAAGAATTTGTCATGCAGTTCGTTTGTGTAAGTGCAGAGCAAATCGGTGATTGCCAAGCGCGTACAATGTTAACCCTTCTGTTGTCGGTAGCGGGTTTCCTTCAAGAATCAACGCGACAAAGTCGGCTACTTACAGCCAGCTCTGGAGGGTTAAGAAATATTCTGAGTTACACCTCTCCCTCAAAAAAAGCAAAAAACAAGATGGGATAAACCATAACCCACAAAGTCCCTTCTATACGAGAGCTGTCCTCGCTGTCAATAGTCTCTACCTTTTGTCTTTGACCTGATTCTGATTTTGAATTATCTCCTATATTTTTTAAAAAAAGTCTCGCAGATCTGCCAATGCGTCAGTGAGTTCTATAAGGGGCGCAGGACATACGCGTCATTGATTTGTCAAACGTCATTTGTCATGACGTAAGTTTTAGTTTTTAAGTAATTTTATATTTTACGTGACATGAGTTTCACTTTTGCTTCATAGGCTTGAGAAAATGGTGACAAAACTAGAACTTTACGGTACAATTTCAGTCTTGCTGTAATTTGTGTGAAAGCAGGTTGACTTTACCTAGCTACATGATATACTAAGTACACGGGTCATCTGCATGCTCTTCTGAAAGCGCGTCGATGTGTTTCTGGGTGTAAAAGCGTGCGTGCTCGCACGCTCCAAACATCTCCAAGAGGCATAGATTCTCATGCGCCTGGAGGGCGCATGCGGATCTATTCCTCCTGGAGATGCGCGCATGTTTGTGTGTGTGTGTGTGTGTGTGTATGTGTGTGTGTGTGTGTGTGTGTGTGTGTGTGTGTGTGTGTGTGTGTGTGTGTGTGTGTGTGTGTGTGAGAGAGAGAGAGAGAGAGAGAGAGAGATGATGATGATGATGATGATGATGATGATGATGATGATGATGATGATGATGATGATGAAACTTTATTTATCAACGGTAAAAAGTTTTGACAGAAACAAATCGTCATTTTACAAACATGCCGTTGCTAACATCTACAACATAATATAGATTAAAAGATAATAATAATAATAAAGAATTATATTTACACATATTATTTCATGCAACAATAAAATAAAAAAAAATGACACAAAATAATAATAACACTTAACATTCATCTTATACCATACACACACACACACACACACACACACACACACACACACACACACACACACACACACACACCACATACAAACAATATAGATAAATGCATATTACATGAAAGCATTAACCATCAGGGTTTATGCCCCCAGTGTTGTTATGTTTGGCACATAAGGTAATCGAAAAGTTTCGTTTTAAAGATTCCAAGTGAGGCTATAGTCTTCAAATGTGCAGGGATAGTGTTCCATACAAACGGTCCAGAAAAGGATAAACTAGTTTTAAAGAGGTCAATTCTAGGCTGAGGTAGGGGTAAAGTATTGTTCCTTGAGGACCGTTCATCGCATTTTTGCTGTGGCACAAATTTGGTGGTTAGATACTGCGGTGTCATGTTATTTAATATCTTGTGCATGAGGATGCATTTGTTGAAATTAAGTTGTTGACGCAGGCCGAGAATGTTTAGATGTCTAAATTTGTCTATGGTAGGAATGGGCCGCGTATCTATCATTTTGACAGCTCTTTTATAGATAGAGAGAGAGAGAGAGAGAGAGAGAGAGAGAGAGGAGAGAGAGAGAGAGAGAGAGAGAGAGAGAGAGAGAGAGAGAGAGAGAGAGAGAGAGAGAGAGAGAGATCAAGGGTGGTGCCATAATAGCTTGGTGCCTATGGGCGCCAAGCTATTCTGGCACCACCCTTAAATTATCATGCTCGATCCACGTCTTGCTGTGGTGTGTCGGGACTGAATGAGTTAAAGTAATCTTATACGCATACACACAGTCCCATACGCATACATACGCATGCACGCGCCCGCCCGCCAGAGAAAGGGTTCGGGGGAGGGGGTGCGGGGAGGAGGAGGAGGCGGAAAGGGGTGGAGGTAGAGGATGAGGATGAGGTAGGATGGGGAAAGGGAGGGGGGGGGGGAGTGTAGAGATTTTGTTGTTGTTCGAATATAATGCTCATTGTCGTTTGCCATTGATGCAGCAGTCTCATTAGTCGTGGCATCCTTCACTATTATAATGACAATGATTCATGTTGGCGCGCATAGCTTATTATCAAACGGTGATGAGCTCCAGGTAGGTGTAAACCTCACCTGCATGTGCACCTAATGTGGAAGCTCACCCAGAAGAATGCATTCCACGGCAGACAGTAGACGGATATAGCAAACATATATTAAATTCACGTCGGCCTGTAAAGACAATAGAATAGTAAATCCATTTTCGCGAAAAGCAAGATTTTCATTGTGGAACAATGAAAATAGCGCTTTTCGCAAAAATGGATTTACTGTCTTTTCGCCTTCACGGAGCAGATGCAATATGTATTTTGCGTCAAGAGCCCAAACAGAACAACAAAAAAAAAAAAAAAGAAGAAAAAAAAGAGACGGTTTGGCGAGAAGAGAAGAATGAACGAGCGAAAGAAAAGGAAAGGATAAAAGAGCAGAGGGATCCGAGTGAGAGAAAAAAAAAGATAAAAAGGAAGAAAAGAAAGAAAACACGTGCAGACGAGAAGCTCGTGAGAGAGACAAAAGGTATAAAAGATAAAGAAAAAGAATAAAAGACAAGAAAAACATGATGTACGTATCTTCCGTGTATCTCTTTTTCTCTCAAGCCGGTTTTTTTTTTACTTTCTTTCGGCTCTAGTATCCTTGCCAACTATCTGTAGACAAACATTAGTTTCCTAGAGAACTTTCTTTTTGTGGGGCGTGTGCTGTAAACACAGGCTGGGCTAGAGATATGCGTTTTGCCAACTATCTTTAGACAAACATTTTCTAGAGAACATTTTTTTTCCCCGTTGTGTGCGGTATGCATAGGCTGGAGTAGAGAACTATAAGTTAAAGTACCATTACTCATAAATCTGAAGACACATTTCAGCACCAGTTGTGTGTGTTATGCCTTGTCGACACACCTAATAAAATTTAACAACAGTTTGGACACGCAGCAAAAACACACGCGTAATCGCACTTATTTATTCTGCGCTGTCGTTAGGGTGTCAGTCTATTTTTATCTGTTTCTTGCGCTGATAGCATTGTATTTCTAGAACGGAGTGGAGTTATCGTCAGGTTACTTGATATAAAGACGGTACACATACCAAGGGGAATTACTCAGCGCTGGACAGACAGTTAGATCCCCTGCCCCTGGCAGGGGATCTAACTATTTGTCTGTTCAGCGCTGATTAATTCCCCTTGGTATGTGTACAGTTCTACCAGTGCTAGCCTCACCTATCTGGTTTGTGAGTAGTTGATATAAAGACGACGTTTGCTGAGCTGGATTGTCCTGTGTCTAAACGAACCGTAACTAGACCTGTGTGTAGCGTTTCGCAACCATCTGATACAGAAGTATATCTTTGATCAGTTACGGCGATAGTGGGCCTTTAAGCTAAGCACTGTGTGGTGGTGAATTACGAGCCTCGATTTGCTTTTGACACACAAGTTCTGACTCCGAGACTCCTTGTGTGTCAAAAGCAAGTTGAGGCTCGTACATCGCCACCACTCATTGCTTAACTCATTCAGCCCGACCACCGTATTTCCCAAATTTTGGAGGTGTCATCTAATGACATATGCACCAGTTGCAGGAGATGGATCGACCATGATAATTCACTCAAGGGCAGTGCCAGATTAGCTTGGCGCCGACAGGCGCCAAGCTAATCTGGCACTACCCTTGAATTATCATGGTCGACCCATCTCCTGCTGTAGTACGTCAGGGCTGAATGGGTTAACGTATTTATCCCACTGTCGTATGCTCCCTGTTTCGTGTTATGCCGGTTTTGACGGATGGCGCCCATCTAATCTGGCGCTAACCTTCAAAATATAATGGTCGATCTATCTCTTGCAACTGACACATAATTCTCAGGTGACACCTCCAAAATATAGGAAACGCGGCCGTGGGGTTAAGCGGGCTGATTGCTCTCACATCTGCTCACAGTCCAGACAGTATTTCTTCATATTCGTCTTATGTTTAACCCCCTTGACTGCCGAGACCAAGTGAACACGATCCAACACGATCTTGTTGAGATCAATTTGTGTCCACGTTTCTCGGACGGTTTTGGCTTTTAGTCGTTAAATTAACAAACAAATTCAGAAACAAAAACAACGCAGAGTGGCAGGGAAGGGGTTAATTTAATCCGTTGCTAAGCCATTTTTCCCATTAACGGTCAATGCAGGTCGTGCAGTTTAGCGACTGACACTAATTGTCCCTAAGAGCCTTTTATCCTTGATATTTCTCACATTGTTCATTCAAAATACATCTTTTCGTGTGCTGATTACACTCTAGACTCAGCCCTCACAAGCCCCTCCCCCACCCCCCCACCCACCCCCTCGTCTCCCCCTCCCCCTCTACCCCCCCCCCCCAACCCCCCCCCCCCCAATCCCCCCCCCCAGCCCATTACCCGCGTGACCGAGCCCTAGGCCCTACGTATGAATCTGTGTGTAGACGGGTCGTGGTAGCTGAGTGTTCTTGAGCTGTTACGGTCGATCTCGTGCAAACAGGAAAACATTCTGAAAGAGAAAGAAAAACTGAAAGATGCTGCCGTCCTTGAAAAAGGCACTGATTGTATTTACAAAGCACATGCGCTTCAAGACGGATTTCGCAGAACACGGGTCGCGACCGCTTCAGGGCTGCTCGGCACTCTAGAGACAAATTGAGACATGATCCAATTTCACACCTCTTCATCTGCAATGGCTCCCAATAGATGTCCCTCAAACAGAAACCCTCCGTGTACAGATAAGGCTGTGCGGAAGATGAGAAGTGTGTGTGTGTGTGTGTGTGCGTGGTGGGGTGGGGGGGAGGGAGGGGGAAAGGTTGTCAATCCAGTAAGCAAAGGTCCGCAGGGCCAACGACGGCCGCAGTGGACTCGCGTACGCTGTGCGCGGGCCCAATGTGGCCTTTTGGGCCCGAAGACATTTTGCTAGCAGGGCGGGGAGAAGGAGGGGGGGGGTGGATGGATGGACAGCCGGAGGGTAACTGAAAAGGAGAGTTCAAAACTAAACTTGCGTCAGCAATAACAGTCTTTAGTTGAAGCAGTCGACAGTTCAGTTACAAGCAAAAGAAAATACAATTTCATCCGATGACTACGATGATCTTGCATTTCTTCTGCTCGTCAGTATATATGGTAATGGTTTATTTGACACCATGTTTCTTGAGTATAAATCCCAGTTGTCTGGACAGATGCCAGCGGAAATTGGGGTGTTACTGAGAAGACATGATGATTCTAGCGCGTAAACTCCATCTCCCTTGTGTTGTGTATTCGGAATCTGTGACTATGATTCAAAGAATGGTTGGAAGGATGGACGGAGGGACGGACGGATGGATGGATGGATGGATGGATGGATGGATGCATGCATGCATGCATGCATGCATGCATGCATGCATGTCTACATGCGTCAGCGAATGGATGGACTAGGTGGGTACAATGTTTAGAAATTAGTTGCATGTTTGTCAGCACTGACTCATGTTCAATGACAAGAAAAACATTCAAGGCACCTTGATTTTTTTCCCCGCCGTGTACTCAGCGCCAGTGACTTTAATGGTGCAAAATGAATAAAGCTGAATGGATGACGTGAAAACCTGGCTTTAACCGAACGTGAACTCTTTGATGTGTGTTGAGACAGACACGTTCATCCATTTTTTATCATCCGCAGACGGGCTCCACTTTAAAATTTAACAACACCCAAAGATACACTTCAACGTTCCCGTAGATTACAAGTTGTTTTCTTCTTCTTTTTAATTCGTGACTGATGAATTTGCACTGATGAAAATAAGAAACTGCAAAAGACATAGATCCTTATGAGCCCCCTCTTATTCGGGGGCTCATGAGGATCTATGTCTTTTACTGAAGAGGGCATCTCTTACAGGTCATACTATTCTTAGATTGAAGGTGAATTCGACACTGAAGAATTTGCACGATGAAAATGAGAAAAATAAAAGGACGTAGATCGTCATGAGCTCCCGCATATGCGGGACCTGATGACGATCTATGTCTTTGGTAGATGGGTGGAATGTTTCCAGGAATGTGTATGTATTATCATTAGTGTCGAGTGTTCGGTGAAATCGTAACGGAGAAACGTGTATTAAAGAAAGTGATCCAGAGGATGCAATATGTATAGATCCTCATACCCCCCTGAAATTGTGTGGGAACTCATGAGGATCTATGTTTCTTTGCAGATTTTCAGGTGAAGGTTTTTTTTCTTTGTTTGGGCTTTTTTTTTTTTCCTTTTTTAATTTTTTTTTTTTTTTAGAATATGTATAGATTACGGTTTGGTGTTAAATTGTTAGTTGTACTCGTCCCTTAAATTTGTTTTTCATGGATGAAGATAAGAAACAGCAGAAGAGATAGATCCACATGAGCCCCCGCATATGCGGAGGTTCATGATAATCTATGCCTTTTGCAGAATAGTGGAATTTTCTAGAAGGAATGTGGATAGTTTGAACAGACGAAAGCAAGTCTGTTTGGAGTCGATTCTCTTGTAAGTTATTTTGGGTGAGCATAAAAAGTGGCGGTGATCGCACATGGCGCGGAACTGAGTGAAAAGTAATGTGTGTTTTTTCTGGAATCGAGCCGAATGGAGGTAAATGAATTTGACAACACCTACACACAACCACACATTTGTAGACGCTGGTGCTATGCGTGCAAACACGCGCACGCACATACGCAAACACACGTAAACACATTCAAACTCTCTCTCTCTCTCTCTCTCTCTCTCTCTCTCTCTCTCTCTCTCTCTCTCTCTCTCTCTCTCTCTCTCTCTCTCTCTCTCTCTCTCTCTCTCTCTCTCTCTCTCTCAAACTACCAGTGTGGCGAAAGGTGTTACATCTTCGCTACATTGGCGAGTTCAAGCCCCAAGGTGTCACAACAACGTGGGAAGACTACGGGGAAAACCATACCGCCTTTGAACAACAAATTGATCTTGATGCAACCAGTCTGCCGAAAGACCTAGTGCACTCAACCATACGGATAAAGGACGGCAAGCGGCAACTACTTGTGATACATGCGTACTACACCACAGCCAGTTTTTTGGTTCAGGGCAGGTCCTGCCGCCAGTGGGTACACAGGGAGTTTGCTGCGCTGAGAGAAATCGTCAACACCTTGACCGCTCAGTCTGGTCACAGTCAGCTGGCGCTACCGTCACCGCCCTCTTCAGTTGACACCAGCCTGTCAGTAACCGATACCCAGACCATCACCGTCATGGACGACACCGAGGGTGCTACCTATAGCGACAAAACCTCTATCACCAATATCGGCGGTACTGGCACCACCAGCGACAGCGACAACAATGCTAGTGCTGCCACTACCTCCGACGTCGGCGGCACTGGCACCATCACCGACAGCGACAACAGAGCTAGTGCTGCCCCTACGTCAGACATCGGCGGCACTGGCACCACCAACACCAGCGACAACAAAGCTAGTGCTGTCCCTACGTCAAACGTCGGCGGCACTGGCACCATCAACACCAGCGACAGCGCCAACAGAGCTAGTGCTGCCCCTACGTCAGACGTCGGCGGCACTGGCACCATCACCGACAGCGACAACATAGTTAGTGCTGCCCTTACGTCTGAGGTCGGCGGCACTGGCACTTTCACCATCACCGACAGCGACAACAGAGCTAGTGCTGCCCTTACGTCTGACGTCGGCGGCACTGGCACCATCACCGACAGCGACAACAGAGCTAGTGCTGCCCCTACGTCTGACGTCGGCGGCACTGGCACCGACAGCGACAACATAGCTAGTGCTGCCCTTACGTCTGAGGTCGGCGGCACTGGCACTTTCACCATCACCGACAGCGACAACAGAGCTAGTGCTGCCCTTACGTCTGACGTCGGCGGCACTGGCACCATCACCGACAGCGACAACAGAGCTAGTGCTGCCCCTACGTCAGACGTCGGCGGCACTGGCACCATCACCGACAGCGACAGCGACAACAGAGCTAGTGCTGCCCCTACGTCTGACGTCGGCGGCACTAGCACCGTCAGCAACAACAGAGCTAGTGCTGCCCCTACCTCAGAAGTCGACGGCACTGGCACTTTCACCACCAACGACAGCGACAACAAAGCTAGTGCTGCCCCTACGTCTGACATCGGCGGCACTGGCACCATCCACACCAGCGACAGAGCTAGTGCTGCCCCTACGTCAGACGTCGGCGGCACTGGCACCACCAACACCAGCGACAGCGACAACAGAGCTAGTGCTGCCCCTACGTCAGACCTAGTGCTGCCCCTACGTCCGACGTCGGCGGCACTGGTACCATCAACACCAGCGACAGCGACAACAGAGCTAGTGCTGCCCCTACGTCAGACGTCGGCGGCACTGGCACCATCAACGACAGCGACAACAGAGCTTGTGCTGCCCCTATCTCAGTCGTCGGCGGCACTGGCACCACCAACGACAGCGACAACAGAGCTAGTGCTGCCCCTACGTCTGACGTCGGCGGCACTGGCACTGGCACTTTCACCACCAACGACAGCGACAACAGAGCTAGTGCTGCCCCTACGTCTGACGTCGGCGGCACTGGCACTACCATCACAACCACCTACAACAACTGCAACAACAGTGCCTTCACCTCCGACAACGGCGGCACTGGAGCTACCACTATCTCCCCCATCGACCTCAAAGCTCGTGCTGCCCCTACCTCCGACGTCGGCGGCGCTGGCACCATAACCAACGACAGCATCGACAGCGATTGTGCTGCCATCACATCTGACGTCGGCGGCATTGGCACTCAGCCTCCTGCCCCTGCTGATGTCATGGTTATCGAGTCTGCGTGCCAGACGGTCTGCCCTGTTGTCCTCAACCCAGACCCACTGGCCATGGAGCGCGTAATGGCAGAGATAGCTGCTCTCCGGTCAGCAGTTGATGAGATCCGCCACGCCTACAATATTGAGGTGGATGCGCTGCAAACTGAAATTAGACACCTCCGACAACGAATCACCCAGCTGGAGGGGGAGAAGGAGGGATCGAGGACCGGCAAGAAAGGCAGCAAGAAAGGCATTTCTCCTCCCTCCAACACCGAGGCAAAGCAAGCGCCGGAAAAATCGCCTGCCACCTCCAAATCCCCTGCCACCACGACCACATCTGAACCCCCGCGTCCAGCTCACGACAACACTGCTATCCGGCAAACGCCCGAGCACAAGGAGCCGGTACCAACACCCCGACCCTCTCCAGGCTCTGACAAACCCACCGACCGTACTGGGATTCCAGAGCTAAAGCCGTCACCCAGACGCTGCTTTTAGGTGACTCTGTCCTACGCGGTCTGCACGGAAAGCTGATGTCCGTCACTGGCACTGACAAGGCACAGGTCGTGTCAGTGTCGGGCCTCGACAGAACCGGCATTCTACAGCGCCTTCATGATGCCGAACCCACGAATACAGTCAGCACAATCGTCATACACGTTGGCATCAACGACTGTAAGCGTGGGTTCGTCATCGGCAAGAAGGGCTGGAAGGATGTGATTTCTGCTGCCAGACGAGTCTTCCCCAAGGCAGAAATCTCCATGTCTTCCATCCTGCCCACGAATAACCAGCGTCAGCAGCTAGACCCATGTATCACTGACACCAACCTCTGCCTGAGGGAAATGTGCGCATCCCTCAAGGTCAAGTTTGTTGACAATGACTACGCCTTCTCTACAAGAACCGGCGAGGTAAAGAGCGGCTGGTTCAGAGACGCCATCCATCCCAACAAGCGGGGCACCAGTGCTCTCGAAGCTGTCAACATCAAGCGTTCGTACTCTGGCCGCACCTCCAACAACGCAGCCCGGCCAGAACCAAATCACCCAAAGTCTCGCCACCATGAACAGCTACCTGGGCACGGTGACACACACGGCAAGTCTGGTGCCAAAGACAAAGAGCCTCAAAGAGACCGACGCTCTCAGCGCCCAGTCAGTTCCAGCCTTGCACCCCGATTCCGACAGGAGCATACTGTGGAAAAAGACTGCAGTCAAGCCGACTGCGCGCCGCTAGTCACCCAACATAGCGGTGGATCAAAGGCCGGAACTGCTCCGGAACAGAAGTCACAGCGGCCACCCTACGGTTACTCCACACCAACCATGGCCCCCCCCCCCCCCCCCCCCCATCTTCGTAGCAGACGGCCGACCGGTGTACCCGTACTCTAATCCCTCCGTATTTCCATATCCCCCACTACCCCGCCCCCAGGAGTGCCCCAGCTTAGTGAAAGTGACTGCGCAGCCTTGTTTTCTCTGCTGCAGAAATTTAGACCACGCGCCGGACATTAGGACACGAGTCTCTAGATTGACAGCTTGTGTTAGACAGTCATAGGACACACCCTTCTTATTTGACAGCGTGTATTTCAGACAGTTTTTGTTGTTTTTTTAGTAGTTTTCTCGCAGCCTTGCCAAAGTTCTATTGTGCGTGTTTCGTGGATCTCTTTGTGACATTAATCCTCGAGTCGAGTTGAATTGAGCTTTTTTTTTTTTATCTAGAATTACATTTTCGACTTTAATGACTGCGGTTTTGTTCTGTCCGTAGTTAGCTGTGCTTGATTTTAAAGTCGCAGTGACTTTTTTTGTTGTTGTTGTTTTGCTTTAAATTATAGAAGTCCATTTTATTTTGATGTGCGATTATTACTATAATAGTAGTTAGGAACTGCAGCATCGGGCGAGCGTGCCTAGGTGCGCTTGGAAGTGGGTTTTTTTTTTTTCTGATTCTTTCTACATAGCTGTCGAGCCTTTTATTTTGTATCTGACATTACCAAGCAATTCGAACTCGCAGCGGACTCTGACCACGAGAGTCAAAAATATTTTAATTTTGCTTTATTGTTGTTGCTGTTGTTTTTCCTACGTTTTCTTGTCGCTTTCGTATTCATTATACATTGACATTATTTTTATTATTTTTTTTTTGGAATATTATTGCTACGTTTGTTCTGTTACCAACATGCCAAAATATAATGTAAAAACTGCCCCACAACGACCTGATGAGTTGAGAATTGGTCACCTCAACATTTACCATTTAGTTAATAAGGTGCCAGATTTGTCTGTGTTCTTAAACACGCCAACACATTTTCATGTTTTTGGTGTATCCGAGTCGAGGCTCAAAAGCACTGTCAGGGATAACTCCATCTCAGTTCCAAACTTCTCAGTACTCCGCAGAGATGCCTCAAGTCCCCAGCACACTGGACTAGCAGTATATATACATGATTCGATAATTAGTAACGTTAAACGACGACAGGACTTAGAGTCAGCCGAAGTTGAAAGTTTATGGGTCGAGGTGAAAACATCTAAATCCCCCACAGTCCTGGTTGGCTTTATCTATAGAAATCCAGCAGCCAACTGGGACTGGTGTGATGACTTCGTAGAAATGATGGATAAAGTTAATCAAAGTAAAGATAACATTGTTCTTCTGGGCGACTTTAACATTGACCTACTTAAGCCCAAAGGGCACCATGCTGCATGGGCATCAACAACAGCCTTTTTCGGTTTAAAACAATTAGTTAAAAACCCCACTAGAACCACATCTACATCCTCAACCTTAATTGATCACATTTACGTGACAAATGACGATACAATATCAAATGTGCAGGTTCCCTCCTTAGCTGTTAGCGATCATAACCCATTATGTTGTAACGTCTCCATGAAACTAGACAAGCAAAAAACTAAAAGACATAAAACTATAAAATATCGCTCCTTTAAACACTTTAATAAAGACGAATTTCTGTGGGACCTGCACAATGCTTCGTTTACTGAGGTTTATGATCACCAATCTCCTGACAGTGCCTTGTCGTGCTGGATGGATCTGTTTCTCAGTGTACTCAATAAACATGCGCCAATACGTGAAAAACGAGTTAAACATTCCACCATACCACCGTGGTTAACAGCGGATATCAAGCAGGCCATGTCATTTAGAGACAAACTGAAAAAAAGAGCAAAAGTACGAAGAATACAAAACACAACGCAATCGTGTCAAATATTTAGTTAGAGCGTCTAAGAAGTCTTTTTTCCAACAAATGATTCGAGACAAAAAGGACACGGCATCTGTTTGGAAAGCTCTGAACGTCATAACAAAGGGTAAATCAGCACCCGAAATCCCATCTCATATGTCAGCTGATATATTAAATAACCATTTCTTAACGACAGCCGAAATATTGGCATTGTCAGCTGCAAATAACAGTAAACCGTATGAAGTGCCGAGTTCTCTCAGAGAACACTTTAAAAAAAACAACTATATCAAATACTTTCACCATCCCTGATATTACAGTTGCGGAAGTCGGCAGATATATTTCTAGCATGCCCAACAAAAAGTCTGCTGGCATTGATGGTATTGATAATGAAACCCTAAAAATCTCATTACCGTATACAGTAGAATCACTAACATATATTTTCAACCTCTGCATAAAGCAAAGTACATTTCCAACCATTCTTAAAGAAGCAGAGGTAATCCCAATCCCTAAATCAAAAGATCTTGAAGATATTAATAACTATCGTCCAATCTCCCTTCTGTCAGCTTTGTCAAAACCCCTTGAAAAGCACATTCAAAAACATCTCCTTGATTTTCTGGAAAAAGGTAAATTACTTAATATTCAACAGTCTGGTTTTAGACCGAAACATTCTTGTCAGTCAGCACTGACACATATTGTAGACAGCTGGCTGGAATCAATCAATAAAAGCCTGATGTCAGGAGCAGTTTTCTTAGACCTTAAAAAGGTGTTTGACCTTGTGGACCATGACATTCTCCTAAATAAGCTAACAGTTTATCACTTGGACGCAACCGCTATAGAATTCTTCCG
>BTPG01000001.1:77475352-77490352 GCA_036245525.1 Semisulcospira habei | reverse complement strand
AACTAATGCTCTAGCAAACTAGACATTCACAGCACAAGGCTCTTTATCTAACAACGTTTCAGAATAAACAAGGCTCCTCTAACTAGCAACGTTTCAGAATAAGCAATACTCCTTTAACTAGCAACGTTTCAGAATAAACAAGGCTCCTTTAACTAGCAACGTTTCAGAATAAACAATATCACATATCGAGGGTTGACTGCCGAAACGTAGTATATCACTTTTTTGGAGATTTTGACTTTTTGGTATCATCAGACTCAGGAAACGATGCTCTTTTGTCTGATCTATTTCTTTTTTAAAAAATTTCATTAGTTTTAAAAATATTGATTAGAACCGAAAACATGTTCAGGCAAACAGAGAGAATCAATCACCGCCGAAACATAGTTGCTGAAGATACGGCTATACGGTCTTATTATCTCACGAATCTTTGCAGAAAAAGTGACTGCCGAAACCAAGTATCTGGAGTTAAGCTGTGTTTGCTGTCAGCTTGTTTAGTTGATTAAGAGTGCAGGGAAAGCGTATCTCAAAATACGACCTGCAGTATATCTGTTAATTCCAACGCCCGCCCCCGCTGAAATCTGGTATATGTTAGCTGCTGCCTTACTGCTGTCAACACTGTTGATAACACCGACAGGAAACCGGCGCCCGCATCTCATGGCACTGGAGTACCGTTATCATGATGTCAGTTTATTAGGTTACTAACGAGCTACAAATCCTTTTTGTTCCACATCCTACCAAGAGTGTGGGATGTTTTATCCGAAAGACCCCAGTTTTCATACTACTCTTCGAAAGTGCAGCATTCCTGGGCAGTGGAGTATTTTGGATCGGACAGTCAGTGGCCTCACAGTGTTCTTGCAGGTAACATAATTTCTGTCATCTATACTATTTTTGGAGTGCAGTATTCAGTACAAATGTAATCGTCACCATTGACTGTTAAATTTGGATTGATTACTGGTAAAATACTCATTGCAATTTATTATTGATTATCATTAAATTATTTTAGAGGCAGGTTAGTGTAAAATGATAATTAATGTAGTCTTTTTTAAGTTCCCCCCACTCTCAGCCCGGCAATATGCTATTAAATGTCATTTACTACTGTATCTGATCCATAGTCATGTACAAATTGCACATCTTTACAGAATGAACAGCCAACCAAAGAATGATGCTGAAGGCAATGTGTACCTAAATCTGGCCACTAAATGCCACTGCCAATTCTGAGCAACTTCGAGTGAGTATGGTCAGTTTTGTGGCTCACAGTGTACTGAGACTTGTCGATATAAGTTAGGGGTTCTTGTTTACAATTTACTGTTATCAGTGATTCCCTTTAGTTTGTCTTGAACTCTATCTGTATCACTATCATTATGTGAAGCCTAGCTACTGAATTGATGTGCGCGTGTGTACCGTTATGTGCCCCCCCCCCCCTCAACCCCCACAACCCCAACACGCACACACACACACACACACACACACACACACACACACACACACACACACACACACACACACAAACACACACATCAGTGCACACATGCACACACACCCCCCGAACATAAAGACTGATGATAACTGATTTATTTTAAATATGACTTGTCAACAGTCCAGAGTCATCCAAGAAGATTGCAACTGGTGCCTGTCTGACGATGAGCCCCGGCCTTCAAGCCTCCAAGCAACTCTTCAAGCAGCCAGGGCAAGAGGATGCAAGTTGGTGTCATTCAAACCTGGAGCCTTTATCAGAGAAAATCAAGGGTGCACGGTGGTCTTGCTCGGATGACTATGATGAGCCCTTGATAAAGAGCAAACGCCTGGACATAACCTACTTGACCACTACAGAAAATGAGAGTTACAATGACAACATCATCAAGCATCCCACTTACAGTCCAGTCACTGAATTACCTCAAGCTGATGTAGTGCCCACGCCTTCCAACGAGGATTAAAGTGACGAAAATGCGCCTTTACTTTCACTGACGAAAACGCAAACACACATTATCCAAAAGCAGCAATATAAAGCTGGCCAAAGCAATGAGCAAGCAGGAGATGAAGCGACACCAGAGAGAACAAGAAGTGCACAGAAGTCGGCTTCAGAATCTGCTCTCAGCCAACGGATTGTACTCAGTAGAAGTAGCTGCAGACGGAAACTGTTTCTTCGAGGCAGTTTTCATGCACTTGAATATCACGGTGCTTGATCTGAGGACACAGATATGCAATTACCTTGAGGACAAATTTGCGACCTACTTTATTTTGCTTTCTGACAACAAATGAAGATGATGAAAATGAAAGGTACCTAAAATACTTTTGGAACATGGAACAGCTGCGGGCCCCAGGAATCTGGAGCAAGGACACAGCTGATCTGCTGCTGAAGGCGCTTGCTGACTGCACAAAGAGGCCGGTTATAATATACTCAAATAACTTGCTTCATTAGGAAACGATTCTTTACCCAGACACACAAGCCGGTGACACTGGTGTTGATCAATCACCGATCATTCTGTCACTACTTGAGACTGAAGCCCAACACTATGATGCTGTACTTCCTTTCCCACCTGCGACACGTTAAAGCGGGACACAAGGAGACTCAGTACCAGTGACAAGCGAGGCAGCAGAGACACAGTGCCAGGAACCAGCAAGACACAAGAAGACACAATGTATGAGACCAGTGGCAGATACGACACGCCAAATAGTCCAGTCATTGAACAAATGTCTCCACCAAACACACCACAAACTCCTAGATCACGACATACTTCTTCATTATCGCCTTTGCACAGCACCCCCAAACCACAAACACCAAGGAAACGAGGCAAGTTTAAGACACCACCCCGCCCCCCCCCCCCCCCCCCAAAAAAAAAAAAAAAAAAAAAAAAAAAGCTGTTTATGAAGAAATTTGCCAAGCCAGATACCTGGAAGAAAAATTCAAGAAAGGCTTTGTGGGTGCAGGGAAAGGAGTATGTATCCGAAACGGGAAAATAGTACCTGCAAAGAAAATAAACCAATAGACTGCTCCAATTGCCGTTTTAAATGCAGCAGGGTTTATGAATCAGAACGGCAAGCACTGTTTGAGGCATTTTACAGCTTGGGCGTCTGTGAAAAGCAAAAGTCCTTTATCTGTTCAAATGTAGAGGAAAAAACACAAAAACACTGCTAGGAGAAGAAAACAAATCCCTATCCCCCAAAACGGAGCCTGAGCAGAGTTTTTTTTTTTTTTTTTTTTAACGTAGACGGGGAAAAATAGCGGGTTTGCAAAAAGTTTTTTCTTTCAACACTGTCTGTCTCAGAAAGTTCTAGACCACGCCATGCGAAACAGCCAACTTCATGTACTTCTGTGACACACAGCTTGCATTGTGAAAATCGTCCTATAAACAAAACATTTGTCAGTGCATCAAAGACTTTACTACAATTAAATATACGCTAATCGTCTTTGTGGAAATTGTGAGGTTCATACTCGTGAACAATTTGACAGCATTACCAATGTGTGCCGAAAGCTGTCTTGTGACGGCGCGAAAATGGCCAACAACGTGATGAAGTGTTATTTTCTCTATTGGAATAATATTTTTGTAAATGGAGCAGTCAGTCGTTAACACCGGATTTAAAGGTACAGCTGTAAAATAGTTTGCTATCCTCTCTGTCTGTCTCTCCGGAATAGCTATGCAAACGTCCCAGAATTGACATATTTAAAACTAGCCATGCATTTTCCGGTGGCTCATTATGGAACACCTTGCCATCGAGCATACCGCACTGCAGGTCGCTCTCTTTGTGTATAGAAATCCTCTTTAAGCACCAATCATTAAGTCCAGCATAAACTCTTCAGAGTTGTTTTTTCCCCTCATGATCCACTAATCCTGAACATGTTATCTATCCACCATGCTTTTACTGTAAACTATTCTATTGCCATGCATTATAATATATATGCAAGCCAGTCAACATGATTGTACGAGAGTGTGTGTGAAACTACACTTTATATCTCGATGCACTGTTTTACTATTTTGTGTAGAGTAAAAACGTCAAGTACGAAAAATGGCCCATGTGCTAATTACTTTATCCGTTGGCGAATAAAGTTTCATTTCATCTCTCTCTCTCTCTCTCTCTCTGAACTGGTCGCCACATATCGACAGTTTGTGCAAAACCTTGTCCAGGAATGTATTTCTGCTATCTAAACTTAGACATATTCTTAGTACAAAGTGCTGTACATTGTTCTTTCACGCACACATTAAAAGCCACTGTGACTATGCGTCCTCTTTGTGGGACGAATGCAGTGAACTTCATTTTAAAAAACTAAACTCGCTGTATCGTCGTTCAGTTAAGTTAATTATTCCTAACCCTATTTCCACGGCTGAGAAAATAAAATCCCTTGGCCTGCTTACACTGAAGGAACAACTCAAATTTAACAAATGCGTCCTCATGCACAAAATATTTCATTATCAAGCCCCGGAATATCTGCGCATGATATTTAACTTCAGCCCTCGGCATCACCTACATACGAGGAATGACTTGCTTCACTTACCCCGCCCACGGATAGATCTCTACAAGTCAAGCCTTCTATTTTCTGGTAGTTCTGTCTGGAACTCATTGCCATTAAACATTAAATCATTTTGCGATAAAATCCATTTTAAACGTGCATTGCACACTCACTTCCAATCAGCGTGACTTCACAGTTTGCCATATAAAAATAATTCTGCTGATAACACGTAAACGTCAATTTTTTTCTCTTTCTCCTTAAATTTGCTACCTGATCATCTATTGTGTTGTCGGTGTCACTATACGCTATTGATGCTGCTGATTCTATGACACTGTCTTAGATAGTATAATATTAATGCTGTGCACGCGTTTCGTTCTCTTGCTTTTTGCATCGGAGGCAGTTACAAATTCTCCATTGCGTTTTTTTCCCGTAGTTTTTCTTCCTCTTCTTCTTCTTCTTCTTATTATTATTATTATTATTGTTAGTATTTGCATGCTCTGTTTATTTTCCTGTTATGTTGTTTGTTTACAGGACAGCTTGTAAGACAGGCATTGAGTTGCCTAATAGCTTTATCCTGAATAAATAAAGATTCATCATCTCTCTCTCTCTCTCTCTCTCTCTCTCTAACATACATTTGATTATGTTTTGTTAATGTATTGTGAGAGTTGCATGGTTGCCACATAACGTGATTTTCCACAATAATTGTCTTCAACGTACTGGCAGTATAGCGACTCTACCAATTAAAAATAAGTCAAATCAGTGTGCTATGAGTACGTATAATGTGTCTAAATAAATGCTTTTCTAATGCATTATCGCCAAATACTTCAAATAGTAAAACAGAAATCGCGAACGACAGGCTGGAGAATTACCTGCGGAATAGTGTTAGTTTAAAATAAATCATTTTCTAGACACGCTTTCTGTGTACTTTGTTCACGGCAGATGCCAAGTAGAACAATTTACATGAATCTGGCTGCCCGCTTCCCCTCTGAAACCTTTGGTTTTCTAACACAGTGAGGGAGCCATGTGAAGATACGTGGTTTCGGCAGTCAACACTTTGCAGGATTTGTCAGCAAAAGGTTGTCGTATGTTGAGATACAGTGTTTCGGCAGTCAACACTTTGCAGGATCTGTTAGCAAAAGGTTGTCGTATGTTAAGATACGGTGTTTCGGCAGTCAACACTTTGCAGGATCTGTCAGCAAAAGGTTGTCGTATGTTGAGATACGGTGTTTCGGCAGTCAACACTTTGCAGGCTCTGTCAGTGAAAGGTTCTCGTATGTTGAGATACGGTGTTTCTGCTGCCATTATTTATCGCCTTTCCGATTGCCAGACATATAGTATCTTCACTCGTGTTACGGTTTCTTTAATAATTCAAACCAGAATTTCGATATAGCCATAATACCATGGATATGCATAATAAAATAGGCTGCCTAATAACATTGTAAAATTTTGAGGGGCATCTTAAATTCTTGCATTGTACAGAAAGGTTCAAAGTAGGTCCAAAATTTCAAAAGCGTCTCCTGCAAAACTAGGAAAAAGCAAGATACTGCTTTTCGGCAGTCAACCCTCGATATGCAAATGGAGTAAATGTCCTTAACTTAATATAACTGAAAGTTGAATAAACAATATATGTCACGTCACGGGACCTTCTCGCCGGAAGCACAACCGTTAAGTGCAGCTCAACTCGACGCTCTTGCTTCCGCGATAAGGTCTTCCGTAACACAGGCTGATTTTAAATAGTACAATAACTCAAAATGTCACTGTGACAAAGGCTCCTCTCACAATACAGTCACTTCGAGGAGATAATCTTAAAAAAATAAATAAACGGGTTTTTTTTTTTACAATATTATAAACATACAAAACTTTCCTTAAACAGGTTAGAAATAATTAAGTGGGACGACCCGACCTGACTAACACGCGGCGTGCCGCGACACTCATAACAGCAGCCAGGTTCGGCGTCGTAGCCCCACAATGCGGAGTGACACAGTCAGCCTCCTCTCAGTACCACCGTTGAGTTAGATTATGAACCAGAATTTGGATGCACTAAAACACATGTGCAAAAATACACATATAAATAACTAACAAAAGAAACAAAATAATCACACGACCCTAACGGCAACTTCACTGCTGTCTTTTATATTCCCTTCACCACTCTCCCGCAACAATAAATTCAACCTCAACATAATCCCTTCACCTCTCTCCCACAATAATAACTTCAAACTCAACAAAATACATATTTACACGTCACCACGTGACTCACTTCCGAATACACCCTCCGACGCTAAATACTGAGACGACGTTAGTCGCCTACTCGGCGTTAAACCCCAATAACTAATCGCCGCTAGATACTCTAAATATTACAAACTACGAGGGATGGCATTCCCTTCTACATTCTATTCTCTTCTATTCTGCACCTGCCCCCCAATACACTAGCCAAAATAATAATAATAACAAAACAAGCAAACACAAACACAAACACCCCCCCCCCCCCCCCCCCCAGCAAATGGCCACTAGTGAATTGTTGCGTGTACTCACTCATCCGTGAAGACACCCCGGCTAGGACAAAGACAAACAAGGACAAGACAAGCCAGGGGTTAAGTCATCGCAGCTCTTTCTCTCTCTTCTCTCCTTCCTCGGACACCGGCTCTGGGGACGATCCAAAACCGTATCGCAGGGCCGATACAACCGACCAACACAGCTGCTTGTGGCCTCCAGCAAATGGCGAACCACGCCTGGAAAACCACCCTCGGAGACTGTTGGCAAAAGACGACTGCCTCGTTCGCTGGTGGAAATGCGACTCTCTACAATTTGGATACCGTTAGGTTAGCGACAAAAGCGCTCACTAAGTCATGTGATGTAAAAACACGTGAAACACTAACCACCCGATCGCGTTCAGACTGAACGATCAGATGTGGTACGCCAACATCCAAACTGTCGCACGGCAGCAAATACTCGTGTACAGGCCAAATACTACACACCTATGCTATCGCTACCCGGTGACTAACTGAACCCTGTCACCCCTCTAAACTTACTCCCCTACAAAAATAGACGAAAAAAAACCCGTGTCGTGACAGAGAGATATAGTCAACAATAACTTTTTCGTTTCATTCTGACCATAGATTTGCATTCGGCCTTCACGCGCCACGCGCGGAGACAAAGTCATATGGTGTTATGACCAATCTTCAGGCGTCAGGAGAGGAATCATTTTTATGGGCCACGCGAGAGAGCACAGGGTGGCAATTACATTAGACGAAGAAGAGCTGTGAGAGAGAGAGACTGAGAAACGCGCCAGGAAAAGACGTAACACGAAGTGCTGTTCTGAGAGTCTGCACCTTACAGCTTACATCCGTAAGGTGCAAAATCACAGAACAGCAGAGATCTAATTGCCAATTCTTTGAAATTCGCACCCGTCGGCACAGGGGGGACCTAATTGTTCAACAGACTGTAATTGCGTGGTGGCTGAAAGTGGCTTGTTAGATCGTAGTTTTATTTTACGGTCTCTCTTGTTCTGGTAAATTGCTGGAAACAAGTGTTATCTTTCTACATACGGGCATAGCTTTGAAGGTACATGTGCAACTGTTTTGTGCTTGGGACTCAGTCCGTCCGTCCCACCAATCGTCCATCCATTCATCCGTCCATCTTTCGGTCCGTCCATGCATCCATCCATCCATCCATCCGTCCGTCCGTCCGTCCATCCATCCATCCATCCATCTATCCCCGTCAGTGCACTCACCCGCCCACCCATCCACCTACCCTACGACCCGCCAAATCAACCATCCACCCGCCCACCCATTCATCAACCAACACACACACCCACTCACCAATGGTATTCTTACTAGCATGCTCGAGCATGACAGCTGTTTGCACAACTAGAAATAACATCCATCCTACATTTAAGGCTTTTCTGGAACAGTTGTTTGTCATCATAGATCCACATGCCTCGTGAGTCCTTGCAGTTGCCAGTGGCTCATGCGAATCTGTGTCTATTGTAGATGGAAGGACTTGCTGTGTGGGGGGAGTCCGTGATAAGTCCTTTCTTTTATCAGGTATGCATAACAGACATAATCTTTGGCACATCCACATTAGCAGTCTGGTACCACGTATTGCCAGTTGAGACCGTGTCTGACACATTACCTGTACTCCAGAATAATCAGAATCGCAGTACTCATGGATGCAGCAACATTAACCCTTTTCCTGCCAGTGTTCACGAATTTTGAGTATGAAACTACTGCACATTGCCCGACAACCGCGTAAAGAGCACACATTAACACATTCAGCCAGACGGCCGTATTTCCCAAATTGTGGAGGCGTCATCTAATGACTATACATACACCATTTGCAGGAGATGGATCGACCATGGTAATTCAAGGGCAGTGCCAGATTAGCTTGGCGCCGAAAGTGCGTCAGGGCTGAATGAGTTAAATGGTACAACAAATAGACATAGAGAACATTGGACTAACAAGAGACATAAATCCACATGAACCCCCGCGACTGCGGGGGCTCATGAGGGTTTATGTCTCTTGCACTGGGGTTAATGTTTGCTGTGCTTCGCCAACGAAGGGGTTAATGGCAATTGACTCGGAAAATACAGAATAAAGAGCGATATAAGCGTCAAAATATAGCGGCGTAGGAATGTTTTCGTGTGAGGTTAACGTTCAACGTGTAGGGCTTAACGTCTTTTGTCCACCACGAAGACGGTGATACCAAAGACGGGGCACCGAATAGGGTCTGAAAAAAGAATGATCTCAGCTGGATTCGAATCCACGACCTTTCGGACGAATGCTATACGCCCACAGAACCACCCAGCTCCCCTTTTCAGGGGAGCTATGGTCGGCTGGTTAGTTAGGGGTTTAACGTCCACTTTACCGAAGTGATAATAGACGACCATAACAGGCGGGGTACGGGGGAGAGGGACAGCCAGCTATTGCCTATGGAGTGCGACCTGAACTGTAATCCGTTCAGGCGCACTGCAGCTGTGCCACTTTGATTTACCAGGACCTTTTGAATGGATATACTTTTGAACAAGGCCGTTTTTTCCCCTCAATGGGTTGGGTTGGGGGTTGGGGGTGGAGAAAGAGAGAGAGAGAGAGACTGAGAGAGAGAGAGAGAGAGAGAGAGAGAGAGAGAGACTGTGAGAGAGAGAAGTGAGAGAGAGAGAGAGAGAGAGAGAGAGAGAGGGTGGGGGTGGGGGTGGGGAGAAGGTTAGAGGGGGTAAGGGGACGAGGAGAATGCCTAGTCAGATCAGTTGACTGAAGCGAACACTACAAACATTAACCTTGCATATAATTATTTCTTTTTTCGGGGAAGAGGGAGGGAAAAGAAATTGTACTGTGCTTGCACCAAGAGCTCTTCAGAGATATTGGACAGCTGAGCCAGCAAGTAAACTTTTATAAAGGTAGTGCGAAGAAAAGGTATGACTCAAGACGAGCCGACAGGATGCCATGTTGCCAAAGAGGTACTCTGAATACACCGTCTTACCATGCCTGGGTCGTTCCAATAGCACCGAGTCGTACACTGTAAAATAACGGACCACGGCACACACTGGCAGGTCTCAACATCATGACTTTTGTGTGGTTGCCATGAAAGTCACCCAACTGCAACAGTCGCGGGGGCTCTTGAGGATTTATGCCTCTTGCTGACACCACTTTGAATCCATGTTCCTGAGGCAGTCAGTTCTTTTTGGTGTTGAATTAACGAAGATTGCAGAAACACAGTCTGTGGCAGCTGGCTAAACGGGCCGGTTAAACGTAGCCACACATGACGCTAGCCCGTGATACCTCTTCTGAATATTGGCTGGCTGTGATGGTCTCCACCCTGCCTACTGCCGCCGGGGTGTGACTAAAACATGTGTGCACCCACTCAACTTACAATCGCGACATCCGCCAGTTTTAAAGCATTCGAGACGTGCCGCCTACGGATACGCGGCGGTTCGCCGCGTATCCGTAGGTGGCACGTCTCGAATGAGTTAAAATGTCGTCTGCACTGCGGCCTGCACTAACTTAGTCCTCGTAGCATAGTAACACAATAGTAACATTCCTTAAGTCTGGTATCATAGGTATGCGTCTAGCTTTATTTATGATCAGGTAACGTGGTACGTCTACACAACCTAGTTCCACGTCACCTTGTTCCTTACCGCACCGTAAACAGTGACGCAGAAGTAACCATGCCGAGGGCTTACTTCACTGAGTCTGTGACACAGATAGAGCTATGAAACTGATGATGGCAGTATTCAAACTGACAAAAGTCATGGATTCTCATCTGCAGGGACTGACAAGAATCTATGCCTCTTGCAGATTGATCAAGTTAGGACTCGTGCCAGTGCGAGCAACTAAAATGTGGTAGTCTATAATTGTAGACTTCACAGCAATAGCCCGTGAGTCCAAAACCACATACCCATGCACTCACCATTACATGTAGGGGAGGAGACCCATATATGAAACACTTAAGCAAAAACGTCACGCGCGACCGTCCAAAGAAAGGTAGAATCAATCCGAAACCAGGGTTTGATAGAGATTATATTGAAGCATCTTAGGACAAAGCCAAATTTCAAAAGTCGAATCGACGCAAAAGCAATTCCAGTTTGAAAAAAGTGACACATTGTTTCATATCAGGCACCATTTGCCTAATATGAAACACTAGGTCTCCTATTATGAAACAGTGTGAATATGTCCTTTTTACAAGTTTCATTACGTTTTGTTGGACAATTAAGGCATGAGAGATGGTTAGCACACATTATAGGCTCATTTAACATTAAAAGTGAGTTAAATATGAGTCGATCACTACTGGTCTACTATTGGTCCATCCATCCATCATCCTGTGTATATCCACTTGTGACAGATTATTATCATTTTGAATTTCTGAGAGACCATCAGAGCAACAGACTTCTAATTTGGCAGAATGATCCTATTTGACAATAGCTTTGATTGTGACTTGCGCTGACCTCCATGAAAGGTCAAGGTTACAAAA
This sequence comes from Semisulcospira habei, assembly GCA_036245525.1. Taxonomy (NCBI): domain Eukaryota; kingdom Metazoa; phylum Mollusca; class Gastropoda; family Semisulcospiridae; genus Semisulcospira; species Semisulcospira habei. The sequence goes on along the minus strand of BTPG01000001.1, from coordinate 77,478,945 downwards.
GTCAATAAACGGGTGACATTTTAAAGAAACTGTTATAATCTTATTTTAAAACATTCCAAAGAGAAAACTGATGATAAAACTTTTGTTTGTAGCTCTACTAAGTTAACCTCTCGTTAAGTAAGGTCACGGGAAGTAAGAAGGCTTTTAGTTTAGATTGTTGCTATTACAGGTAGTTTGTATGTGAACTTTGCAGTAAGACCCCAGTAGAAATGTTTTGCTAGGGGTTACACTGTCTATGTATATTACTTTTATTGGCTCCTTCCAAAGATCAAAGGGCAGGCATGGTCAGCGAGTGTGTTGAAAATGTTCTATGTATGGGGCAATAAAAGCTACTGTATTTAGTTTTTCCACCTCAGAAGTAAAACTTGATTAAAGCTAGCATTATCGACACAGGTTTATGTACATATTCATAAGCAAATTCAGGGGGAGACGGGTGTTCCAAGGTGCACGGCTCCCAGGATATTTTGGATGTGTAATTTTCCATTTTGGGGAGTTTGGAACCCGCTCCGCCCCCCCCCCCCCTCCCCCCCCCCGCCCCCCCCCCCCCCCGACACACACACACACACACACACATACACACACACACACCCTCCTGCAACTCTTCTTGGAAATTGTAAACGGTCCGTCGTGTGATTTTTCTGGCCATTGGTGAAACGGTCACCAGACCTCTCTCCCCCTTCCCTCGACATTCCCCCCCCCCCCCCGAACTATCACCAGCACCACGCACCCCTCGTTTGATAGTCCATAAGTGGTGCATTTGTAGGTCATCACCCTCTTCACACTTTCAGCAACTGTGACATCGCCGACAGGAAGAGTTCCCACGAAAAGGTCTACGGAATCTCCTGCACGTCCTTTTTTCAACTGCCCTCTTCCTTAAAGAGAGGTCATTCATGGCATAAAATGCATACTTTGGTACTTTCAAACTTTTGCGCCCAAAGTTAACTTTTAAAAATTGTGTGTGCGAAAAATGACTAATCTTTACAAACACATCGACCTATGATGACCTTGACCTTTTCTAAAGGTGAAATATATACGTAAAGTTGTTCTTGTAAACTACAGTTTAAAGTCTCTGAATGTTATAGTCCCTAAGAAATTGCCTTAGACAAACGCACGCATACACACACGACGGCTGAAAGCGGATGAAATGGACGATTGGTGACTACATTTATACTGTTTCACATTTGGTGTCACACCTAGACCAACAAGGTTTGCTCTTGGAACAACTATTTAGCCCCACTCTCTCCCCGCAGACAGTAATGCGCCATTTTGTCTGTCTGGAAGCATTCCCAACAACTGTGCGCGTCATCTTGAAGTGATGTAGCGACATAAACCTAGTTTTTGACATATCTGTTTTATTCTCTTCGCTACCACTGGACGCAAATATTGCTCTAAAATTTTTCTTAATTCAGTCCCAAGGAACCCGAAACGTCAAATAAATATGTATGTCAGTTGTGTCAGCAAGAGCCAAAATCGCCATGAACCCCCGCACCCGCGATCGCGCGAGGCTCATGAGGATCTAAGTGTCTTGCAGATGGATCCTATTGAGAGATCTCGGCTGTGAAGGGGTTAAGTGAAAATATCATCAAGCAAAATTTGGAAAAAAATCGGGCCTGTGGTTTCAGATATATTGACTGCACAATGGCTCACACAAATATGGCCTCTGCGACCTTCACCTAAAGGTCCCGGACCACATGCCGATTTTGAGGCCGATTCTCTAGCAGTTTCGAATCGGAGTGTGATCGGGCCGGACTACAAAAACGTGTGCACTGCCACACATTCCCCGACTTTATTTAGCCAACCGGTTTGAACCGAAGATCAAGGTCGTATCTGTTTTGCAAAATGGCTGCTAGTTTTGACAGTGATGATGATCTTGCATTATTAGCAGTTTTGCATCATACTCGGGAAGACCCGGGCGAAACATCGGCAACCGCCATTTTCAAACTGAAACGACGTGCTTTGCGAGACGCACTCTGACTGGTTGAAGCTTACAATCGGGGCCGATTCGTGTCGGAAAAATATAGCAGGTTCTGAACACACGATTCCCAGCCGATTGGGATCGGATCGGATATATGACGCCATCCGATCGCAATCGGATCGGAATCGGCTACAAAATCGGGGCACAATCGGCATGTGTGGCGGGGCCTTTACAGTTCGTTAATTTATCCTGTTAAAGACATCACATTATGAGGGTAAGGCATCATTTCCTAAACATTCAGAGCAAATCAGTACAATGGTTTCAGAGGTATTCTCTACTAAAAAATCTGCAAGACAAATGTGGCGACTATGACCTTGACCTTGAGATAGAGGCGCACTTAAGATTGATGGCAATGTGTGATGTAGTAAAATACTATTATCTAAAATTTGGATTGAATAGGCCCAATGGTTATTGAGATATTGCCTAGCACACAATTCTGCACAAAACAAATATGGCCGTTGTGACCTCGGCCTTTATATAGATTCTGGTGTGCAACACTCTGTGTCGACACAAAATATCACAATTTGCCATTTGGATCACATCGTTTCGGTGTTTACAGTAACATTGCTTGGACAATGGCATACATAGTAAATGTAGCCGTTGTGACCTTGACCTTGACGAAAGTGACATGATCCTACTGTGGGATAGTCTGTATTGAGAAAAAGTATCAACATCTGAAATTTGAAACAAACTGGCTGAATGGTTTCCGATATAATTATACGCTAGACAAACACTGTTCCTTATATGAAACACTGTTCTAAATATGAAACACGTTTCATATTAGGTGCTCTTTGTGTTTCATAATAGGCACAAGGTACCTCTCCAGGAAAATGCGTGCTTTCAAAACAACAAAAAGAGAATCAAACGAATGCCGCTGATGTCCGAAGATTGCTCTTCATGACAAGAGTGGATTTTTTTTTTAAATCACAAAACTGAATGCTGATTTAGGTGTTTCAAAATGGCGAAAAAAATATGAAGCATACGGGTAAAAAAAAAAAAATTCTCTGCGTGTTTTCGTTTTCATCACGTCTGACATTATTGTACCGGAAATAAGGCTCACTAAAGTAGCTCTATATTACTGCACAGTCGGAATTTGGAAAAGTTATTCCGTTTCGCCGGGAGCAAGGTGTTTCATAATAGGCACTATTTCATAATAGGGGCTCCTCCCCTACATCGCTTGCTCATTTTTGGCACAGTTGTGCATTCTTGGGGAAATTTTGCGAGAACTGATGACGTGAGAGTCGCTACATATAGTTACAGCTATGCACTGGTGTTAGAAAAAAAAAACCCCACAGTAATACAGATTCTTACATAGGTGTTTAGGTGATACTGAGAATCTCACTAGAGTGGTTTAAAAACCTTATCCTACGAGCGAAAGACCACGAGAGTGAGATTCTCGGTATCACCCAAACACCGATGTAAGAATCTATTTCTTACTCACCTTTTTTTTTTTTTTTTTTTTTTGGGGGGGGGGGAGGGGGGGAGGGGCGGCGGGGGGGGGGGGGGGGGGCATAAATCCGATGTCAGTTGGTTTTCAACACAAACCTAGTCACAACACAGCCACCATTGCGTCTTGGCAAAGATCTTGATGTAATTATAATAATAATAATAATAATAA
>BTPG01000001.1:77442852-77472852 GCA_036245525.1 Semisulcospira habei | reverse complement strand
GTATGCAAATGGGATCTATTCCTCCTAGCAAGAGGCACATATTATCATGAGCTCCTGCAGCCATAGGGTTTAAAAAAAATTAAATCTGCGCTTATTACAGACAGCAAGGTGGACTAACTGTATGGCTTGACCGTGTCTCATCCAATACTCATCTTTACAACCATCCCACTTCGTACATCCTGAACGCACCTCAGTCGTCTTTGCCTGAGGAACACAGACGAAAGTATTACTAGGAAGACACATAAATCTTCATAAGCTCTTTCACCTTTAAGAAACATGCAGATCTATGCCAGTCGCAGATGGTGGGAGTTCTTGCATGAAGTGCATCTCTGGTTTTTACCACACACTGATGATTGTCGGTTCTACTCAAGAAATGACACAGATTCAAGAAAGTCGGCAAGAGCCACAGCTCCTCATGAGCTCCAGCACTTGCAGTGATTTTTGAGGATCTGTGTCTCTTGCAGAGGGATGTCGTTCACATTTCGCGTGGCCTTCACCCCTTATTGTCTAGGAATGTTTCCTAGGGCATGTGGTACTGGTTATGCTGACTCGCGTGCGCCGACAATAATCACATAAAACGTTCGAACCGCGTCCCAACTAACTTTACACGGAACAAATAAGGGAGAGAGGGAGACAGACAGGCAGACAGGCAGGCAGACAGACAGGCAGGCAGACAGGCAGACAGGCATGCAGGCAGGCAGACAGACAGGCAGACAGACAGACAGACAGGGACAGATAGACAGAGACAGATGGTGTTACAAAGTTCTGACGAATCTAATGATACTAAACATGTGCAACCTCCGGATGGATGGATGGATTGATGTTCGCATCGATGTTCGCGTGGATGGATGGATGGATGGATGGATGGATGGATGGATGGATGGATGGATGGATGGATGGATGGATGGATGGATGGGTGGGTGGATCTTCGCATGGATGGATGGATAGATGGGTGGATGCAACCTCCGATAGAAATATCCTTACTTTCAGCATACGTACGTAGAACGTGCTTTTAGCGCCCACCTTTCTGCACGAAAAAGTGGTCTTAAAGGACAGGCTAGGTAGCGTTCGCCTTTCTCAGGCAGTTAAGGGGTTAATATCATATTATCAAAGAAAAGCCAGATAGCAGCCTACACTAAAACAGCTACAGGAGGGCCGCAAATCATTGATGCCTTCCTCCGCGAATGATACTTTTCACATGAATCAGGTTAACCTAACTAAACCTCTCCGATATACTATATCAGAAAAAAACGAAAATCCTGACAGTTGAAGGGTCGTGCAGGGATGCCGTGCAGTTGGCGCTATTAGGGCCCGTAGATCCTGGGGCTCGCTGACCCCTGAATAGCATCGGCTGCAGAACCACCGGCAGCAGACACTTTTCGTTTGCGAACCAGAGTTCAGTTGCATGAGTGAGCATAGTCCTACCTCAGCCAACAAGCAAGGTGCTTGGGCAGGGCTAAGCTCACGGCTCATGCAACCTGACCCAGGGATAGAATTGCACGTCATTTTCCGATAGCCAGATGAGTTCAGCTCAGATAAGGTCGACCAAGATAGGATCTCTGAGCTCGAAATAGCCCATACGCGCTCCATGCAACCCATCTTAAATCTTCCCAGACTGGAGTCCCTTTCGATCTCGCACCCATACTGGCGTGCTTTACTGTGGATCTCTCATGTCCTTTCAAGTCTAGCCATAGCGGTTTATTTAACTCATTCGCGGCCAGCCGCATCCGGATTCGCGGCATAAGCCGAATGAGTCGAATGAGTTAATTCTATCCCAACGCAAACAATCTCGCTGCCACGCAGAGTGACAGTTGGTTGGCAGTTCTGACCGCAATAAAAAAATTTCGTAACAAGTCAGTGGCGGAAATTTTTTACATTTTTTTTTTAATTTTTTAGCAGAACGTAGAAAAAGCAGAAACCCCAGAGTATGTATGACTGAAGCATCCAATATTTTTTTTTTAATCAAACAACGCGGGTGGGGGTGGGGGTGGGGGTGGGGGGAGTGTGGTGTGGGAGGGGGGGGTGTGGTGTGGGAGGGAGGAGTGGGGTTGGGGGGGGGGGTGAGAACTAGTCAAACACCAGTAGTGGAGCCAGAACAGACCGCTGTAGATCGAGTTTGGCTCTTTAATAAGACTAAGTGAAGGTAAACCACGTTATCGCGTCCTTCAATACCATTGGCCTGGCCTATGTTTTGTTTTTGTTTTGTTTTTTTCCCCGTGGCCGAATGGTAGAGGCAGCTAGCACGGCTTGGTATGGCCGGCTTTTCAGTAGTGCCTTGTAGGTTCCACAGGCCTAATTCTAGATCGGCACACACCGAGTAGTCGTTTGTTTGTACTCCAATGCACGCAATCCATCATGGCATCGGAACTCCCACAGAGGTCCATTCATCTGGAAGGTCGCGTGACCGGAAGGGGATCATCTTGTAGCCGGAATGAAGGCATGTTTATTGACTAGCACAAGACATGAGTGAGAACCCAACGAGCAAAGGTCCTCGGGCCGACGTCGACCGCAGTGGGCCCGCGCACGAATGTGCGCGGGCCCACTGCCGCCGACGTCGGCCCGAGGACCGTTGCTTAATGAGAAGTATGTACATCGCTCGCTGTTGTATGCCTTTTCTGCGCGGTTTGTTTAGCGTTTGGACATAGCCCTGAAACATATGGAACCAGTTATTTACTCGCGTGCGTATACTTTAAGTCGACGTTTTCCATTTGCAAAAGACATAGATTGTCATGAACCCCTGCGACTGAGAATGTATACCGATCTCGCTTTTACACCATTTATATCCTCCAATTAAGGAGACCAATCAGGGTTTAAACCATGCTAGTTCGTTGAGGTGCTTGTGTTCTAATTCCAAACCGAAAGAGGCAAGGATTTTCATAAGCCCCTGCGACTGCAGGGGCTCATGAGAATCCATGCCTCTTGATGAAACACTAACGCCATTCACATCTCGTGATTTGAGGAAGTTGTCAGGATTTCAAAGAGTTTGTTGAGGTGCTTATCCTACGATATACGCGTGCCTGTTTACACGGGGTCCGCAGTGTTTCCCCGGCTAAGGTAAACAGAGAAAATTAGAGGGATACCGTGTCTGAATATCAGAGAAATGATATTTTTCTCTGCATTCCTACGTCAGAAATACACCTGTGACCAGCTCTCACCACAGGGGAGAAGGGAGGGAATCAAAGATTTTTTTTAGCCAAGAGTTGTGTACCCCTGACTGATTCCGCCGCGCGTCAATCGTAACTGGTGTCAGTTTCACGGGAATGCCTGGAAATTGTGTGTTTTGTCTTGTTCTCCATGCTTTTATCTGTTTATCTTTGATCATTTTAAGCACAGTCGATCGCCTCCAGTGCAGAGGTGTGGAGAAAGGCAGCGGGGCTAGCCAGACTTGAAAGGACATGAGAGATCCACCATGACTGTAAACCACACCAGTATGGGTACGATATCTAAAGGGGCTCTGGGAAGACTTCTGATGGGTTGTGTGGAGCGCGTATGGGCCATTTCGAGCGCAGAGATCCCATCTTGGTCCACCATGTCTGAGCTGAACTCATTTCAAACAGTTGGCTTGTTGCGTATACCCCTTCACTGCCAGCGCTTGGTTGCTTGCTGGATTGATTGATTGCTTGATTGATTGATTCCGCAGTGAGATGGCCTTGGTTGCCTGCTCGGCGTTAAACCCAAATAATTAACGAACTAATTGCTTGATTGCTTGCTTGATTGCTTGATTGATTGATTGATTGATTGATTGATTGATTGATTGATTGATTGATTGATTGATTGATTGATTGATTGATTGATTGATTGATGGACGGCCCAAACGGCCGGGTTTTGGGGCACAGGACTATTGTCAATGCAGTCTATCATACGACCTGAACTGTTACGATCAACTTGTGGTTGTGTTGTTCTGTGAGAGCATGCATGCATCACTTAATCGTAGGAAACGATCCGATATTTATTTGAGCTATCATGATTACCAATCACGTAGCTTTTTAGTAAGATTCGCTATCGTTCGCACAGAAAGCGGAATTGATTGTCTTTTGATACACGGAGTTGAATCCCGAAGAGTCTAGAAACCGCTCGAATAATCACCGTGTTTTCTGTGCGCGTGAAGTTAGCAGCCAGTATGTGTTACGAAAAGTCGTGAAACTTCCGGAGAATTCGGGCAAGGTCGTGAACTGTGTAGCGTATTCTTATGTGACGTCATTACACACCTTGATTTCCCAAAATTGGCGTTGAAATTAGCAGTCGAATATTGTAGACTATTGTAGTCTATTCTAGAAAGTTCTTTTTCATCAATATTTATGAGTTTCGGTTACGTGTTCCGTTCTGATTGGTTGTGTTGTATGAATTTGCTAGATTATTCTGGAAATCTACTATACTATAAAAGAGTGTGCTGGGAAGCGCGTTTGTCATACATTGTTAGTTGTAGAGACACACATTTTATTGTAGATACGTGGCCCGTATAGGGTGTACATTGTGAGAGACGCAGCGTAACGGTGGTGTACGTTGTATGAGAGACGCACTGAGTGTGTCAAAAGTGTTCAATGTATTGGAGAAGAGATAGTGTACCACTGTGAGTGCTTTTGTGAATGCATTGTGTGGAGCATGGCTGCAATAAAATATTGTTGGAACTGTTACTCCAGTGTGGTCTACATCCTTAAGCCACGTGTAACGGGTTGCAGCTGAGTGAAGTTTCTTTAAAAGCACCTTACGTGCGTGTGCCTCAGGAGTGTTTATTATAATTATTCCGACTACGACTAACACGTAACATCGTGTGATCCATTCAGGCTCACTGCACCTGTGCCACTTTGATTTACAATGGACCTTTCCACGAACACGCCATAGCTCTATAGTCTAGAACAAGCCCGGGCTCTTTTTGCATGGACACTCCGTCTGCCAGTGGACAAGACTGCGTGTTTGAAATCATTGTAATTTCAACGTCAAATTTGCAAAGCCGATCCCCAGCCGTCAAATGAACAACTAAAGATACTAATCTCACGAGGATCTGCACCCTCCCACTGCCGGCCCGAGGAAACTTGAATACAGTTCAACTGCAAGAGGCATAGATCCTCATGAGCCCCGCAGTCGCGGGGGCTCATGGGGATCTGTGCCGCTTGCTGACACCACTTTGTATCCATGTTTCTCGGACGACAGGGACACTTTAGCTTTGAATTAACAAAGGTTTCAGAAACACACAAATAATAATGCGTTCAGCAGATGCGTCCTTGGGGTTAAATGAGTTAATTTATGTTTCAGGGGCAAAGAAATAGGTTAATTGGTCTATGGCGTTTCATTCTATTTTAATTTACATCACAATAATTCAGTACATCACACTGACGTTCACACAGGAATTCCTCTGTAAATTGCCCATTACTTTTGTAACTCTTCTGTGCATGTTGTTTATGTCTGATGAAGTGTGATAAAATGAAAAAACGTTTGAAATAAATGAAAATATAACAGTCTCACGTGAGACGAAGATAAAACTCTCTCTCTCTCTCTCTCTCTCTCTCTCTCTCTCTCTCTCTCTCTCTCTCTCTCTCTCTCTCTCTCTCTCTCTCTTTGACACCTTATGCTGTAAATAAAACGTGTCATCATCAATATCATCATCGTCATCATCATCGTCATCATCACATCATCATCATCATCACATATCATCATCGTCCTCTCTCTCTCTCTCTCTCTCTCTCTCTCTCTCTCTCTCTCTCTCTCTCTCTCTCTCTCTCTCTCTCTCTCTCTCTCTCTCTCTCTCTCTCTCCATTCCGGCCCTCGCTAACCCACCCGCAACCAAAATCTCCCCTGCCACCCTCCCCCCTACCCCCGATGGGCTGTGACAAAGCTTTAGAGCCATCAGATGAGAAATCTGTGTTGTTCTATGATCTTTCACAAATGCATCGTGCATAAACAAACCTTCAACCAACCCCTTTCCTTAGAAAACAGGCACAGCTGCTCATGAGCCCATTACAACTGCAAGAGGCATAGATTCCCATGAGTCCCTGTGAATGCAGCTTTGTTTGACATTTTTAGCGCCGGATTGTGTGTTCGCGGAGACGTTGGATGTAAGCATCATGCATAACGCATGAACACCGGCATTGTAACATGCCTGCAAAAAAACACGCCGGATTGTCTTTGACACGCAAGTGATTCATGAGCTGTAAAGGCAGAAGCGGACCGTGGGAGGGCGGGAGGGGTGAGGGGGCCGGGAGGGGGAAGGGGGTGCTGCCATGGCGTCGCTTTGAACGCAGGGGTATATGAAATAAATGAACTGTATGTGCTTAATATCAGACTCATTGGCTGAAGTTCATGATGCAATTGTTAAAGTAATCATCTGTATTCTGCCCCCCCCCCCCCCCCCCCGAACCACCCACCACCCACACACCCCCACCACACCCCCCTCCATCCACCCCCTCCCAACACCCTTCCCCGCCCCCTCCCTCTCTCGCGTTGGTTGATTTTATAAAGCTCATTTTTAGGGTATAATAGTGCATCAAACAAAAAGTTGTAAATCCCTCTCACCCCTTTCACATCTCTCTCTCTCTCTCTCTCTCTCTCTCTCTCTCTCTCTCTCTCTCTCTCTCTCTCTCTCTCTCTCTCTCTCTCTCGCTGTTTTGCTGTCCTTTGATTAAAAAGATTATGCCAATCCTAATTTAAACAAGAGCTGTCCTCGCTGTCAATGGTCTCTACCTTCTGTCTTTGACCTGATTCTGATGTTGAATTATCTCCTATTGAAAAAGTCTCGCAGAGCTGCCAATGCGTCAGTGAGTTCTGTAAGGTGCGCAGGACATACGCGTCATTGATTTGTCAAACGTCATTTGTCATGATGTAAGTTTTAGTTTTTACGTGAATTTTATATTTTACGTGATATGAGTTTCACTTTCACTTCATAGGCTTGAGAAAATGGTGACAAAACTAGAACTTCACGGTATAATTTCAGTCTTGCTATGATTTGTGTGAAAGCAGGTTGACTTTAGCTATCTACATGATATGCTAAGTACACGGGTCACCTGCATGCTCTTCTGAAAGCGCGTCGATGTGTGTGTGCGTGGGGCCAAACGTCTCCAAGATGCATAGATTCTCATACGCCTGGAGGGCGCATGAGGATCTATTCCTCCTGGAGATGCGAGCATGGTTGTGTGTGTGTGTGTGTGTGTGTGAGAGAGAGAGAGAGAGAGAGAGAGAGAGAGAGAGAGAGAGAGAGAGAGAGAGAGAGAGAGAGAGAGAGAGAGAGAGAGAGAGAGAGCCGCGCGCGAGACAGAGTACGACGTCATATTTAGTATATTATATTGAGCAACATTTTGCATAATATAGTGCGATAACAGGCAGATGTGTTTACGTGAGACAGACTCGAATCAAAATGTCCGAGTCGAAGACGAGGACATTTGAATTCGAGTCAAGTAATCACATCTGTCTGTTTATTGGCACTATATCAAACACAATTGTGGCTCAATATAATTTATGTACCCCGGCCAGTCCAAAAGAAACCTATACGTCGCGCCATTCATTTTGCGGCTGATTGCGGTGTTCGGACAAAACACATGAATGGCAGACGGCCGCACTACGCTGTTGATTCAGCGCGTAGATTTCGATTGACTAGGAAGACACCAGATCATTGTATAACCGTGCGTGTTGCTGAGTACATTCTACTTGTAACTAGATCACGCATAATTGCGGAAAATGCCTGCAGGTTTGTTTATTTTTTTCTTTTCTCTGGTTGACGATCGCCAGCTGACATCTCGTCAAGTAGTTCACGTGTCAGTCCACCCCGACCCGCACGTTTCCTGGCGTCTTTTTCTCCGTTCGTGTGTGTGTATAGGATATACATTTCGAGCATTCATACACACTAAGAAGTATGGCATTACTACTACACATAAGGAGCGCGTTAATGTTGCAGTGTGATCATATTTCGCGCTTCCGTTTTGAAAATCCAAGTATCAGTAAGATCGAGTCTTCTTGGTGCGAAAGGGATTTTGGGAAGGAAAGTATACCTAGCAAACTCATGAATATCAATTTGCTTGTTATACAATATATCAGTACATGTGTCAAAAAAGGGAAAACTTTATGGAGTGGGTACATAGTATTATGTCAGTGTCTGCGTGGTGACGGAGTTGCCTCTTTTACGTCACCGCCACTGTCTGACTTTCTCTAGAAGTAAAGGTTTTTTAGTGTTTTAATTCTTTCCTAAAAAAAAAATATTATTTTTTACTAAATCATTTAAAAGGATACAAAGCTGGCTAATGAACTCATCCAACGTCTTTCTCCAAACAAGCTATATGCAAAGTTTCAAGCAACTATGACAAAAATTACGGACTCTAATCTGGGTCAACCGACTTCCTATAAACGGTTGTTTATGTCTTCAATGAAACATTCAATTACAATATGTTCGGATGCTCTCTTAACCACCCACTCAAGAAAGTATTTTGCCAAGTTTCAAGCTTGTGTGCACAGAAATATCGGAGATTTCTCTTGGTTAGATACATACGCTCACACACACACACACACACACACACACACACACACATATATATATATATATATATATATATAATATATATATATATATATATATATATATATATATATATATATATATATATATATATATATATATATATATATAGGCACATACATATATACATATACACGCATATATATATATATATATATATAGGCACATACATATATACATATACACGCACATACGGCGCTTCGCGCCAAATGTACGTTCAGCAGCGACGTTAGCGTAACTAGATATGTCGTAATTTGTATCTTTTTACTTCAATTATTAGAGGTTTAGCCTGTCCGCCTTTGACATCATGGACATGCTATCAAATTCGCCCGCGACCAGTCCTAACACCATCACAAGGAATGGCTGTCAGAACAGACCTTGAAGAAGATAGAAGTGAGGAAGCAGAAGAAAGCAGTTGTCAACAACAGTCGCACGACAGCAGCCAAAGCAATATCACAGGGGGAATACTCGGAAGCCAACCGCGAGGCGACGAGGAGTATCAGGGCAGACAAGAGGGCCTACACAGACAGCCTGGCAGCAGAGGCAGAAAAGGCAGCAGGCAGCAGCAAGATGAAATAGTTCTACGGCATTACCAGAAGATTGTCGGACTAGTATGGCCATACAGAAAGACCAGTAAAAGACAAAGAAGGCAAGCCTATTGCGGACAGAGCAGACCAACTCGACAGATGGGCCGAGTATTTTTAAGAGTTACTAAACAGTGCCACCCCACCCGACCCCCCAGACATCCAGCCAGCAGAGACTGACCTGCCCATCAGCTGTGACAGACCCAGCCCGGAAGAGATCAGAAGGGCAGTGGCATTTTTTGAAGAACGGCAAAGTGTTCCAACTACAGAGGAATCACCTTTCTGTCAGTATCAGGAAAGGTCTTCAACAGGATCATTCTGGAGAGAATGAAGAGCTCCGTCGACCCCCAGCTGAGAGACAGCAAGCAGGATTCAGGAAAAAAGATCATTTACAGACCAGATCGCCACTCTCCGAATCATCGTGGAACAGACTCTGGAGCTGAGCTCCCCGCTGTACGTCAACTTTGTGGATTACGAGAAAGCATTTGACAGTGTGGACCGAGAGACTGTGTGGAAACTCCTACGACACTACGGTGTACCCACAAAGCTCGTATGCCTGATCAAGAGCAGCTACGATGGCATGACATGTCGCTTGATCCACGAAGGGCAGTTCACCAGGGAGCTCCAGGTCAGAACCGGCGTCATGCAGGGGTATTTGCTGTCTCCGTTCCTCTTCCTACTGTCCATAGACTGGGTCATGAAGAGGACCACTGAGCAGAGAAGAAGCGGAATACAGTGGACACCGTGGACACAGCTTGACGACCTCGATTTTGCAGACGACTTGGCTTTACTGTCACACACTGGTCAACAAATGCAGGACAAGACCACGAGCCTTGCTGACATCTCGTCCCAAGTGGGCCTCACCACCCAAAAGCAGAAAACGAAGACAATGAGGCTGAAAGCAAACAGGGAAAAACCAGTCTTGCTTGCTGGCACCCCGTTGGAGGAGGTGGAGTCTTTCACCTATCTCGGGAGCATCATCGACAAAAAGGGCGGCACTGATGCAGAAGTCAGAGCACGAATCGGTAAAGCAAGAGCAGTAGTTCTCCAGTTGAAAAAAAGTGTGGAGTTCCAGAGAGCTGTCACAACACACCAAAGTCCGGATTTTCAACTCAAATGTAAAGCCTTTTTTTCTATATGGAGTAGTGACTTGGAGGTTGACAAAAACCACAGTCAACAGAGTACAGGCCTTCATAAACTGTTAATAATAATAATAATAATTACGGTATTTATAATGCGCTTATCTTATAATAATTATAACTCTAAGCGCGCACTTACAACTCGCACACGCATGCGCACGCTTTAGACAGTGACTCACGTACCACAAATAGTGAAAAAACATTACGACGGTCAGCTTGGGGTGGGGAGTGTGGTGATATAGTGCTAGAACTGTTGAAAGAGGTGAGTTTTGACGGCGGACTGGAAGGATTGATTGTACATTGCTTAACGTCCAGACAGCAACAAGGCTTTCTCAGGACGTGCCTGCACTGCTTGTGAAAAAAAAAATAAACAGAACATTGAATGTATGTCGCCAGCCGGTCAAATACGTTAAATAAACCTAACATAAGGGGCTAAATAAAGCTAAGACCATTTAGCAACACACATCCAATATCAAGAGCTACAGGCAGTGCAGACAGTAGGGAGAGTTTTAAAAAGGCAAATACAAGTGAATGGACAAAGGGTAGACAGAAACACATGCCCCAGAATAGAGAGAAAAACTCACCCTGTGGGGCTGACCAGGGTGACCCTGGGAACTAAAAAGTGGCGGACTGGAAGGAGGAGAGAGAGTGTTTCTGACGGAGAGAGAGTGGGAGAGTGTCCCGGTGGATGGACCGTAGACGGAGAAGGAACGGGGGCCGAAAGTGATGAGTTTGGTGCGGGGGATGAGGAGGGGGAGAGGGTCGGAGGGAGAGCGGAGGGAGCCCGAAGGAGTGTAGGGGTGAAGTAAGTTGGAGAGATAGGTAGGAGCGTAGTTGTTCAGGGATTTGTAGCAGAGAGACAGAATCTTGTATTGGATGCGTTGGGGGATGGGGAGCCAGTGAAGGAGCTTGAGCAGGGGAGTGATGTGGTCGGATTTTTTCTTTCTGAGGACGAGGCGGGCAGCATTGTTCTGGACGCGCTGGAGAGTGAGAGTGGTAGAATGAGGAAGGCCGGAAAGGAGAGAGTTGCAGTAGTCGATGCGAGATAGGATGAGAGAGACAGCGAGTTTGGTGGTAGCTTCAGTTGTCTTAGAAGAATCTTGAAAATCCACTGGCCAGAGAAGATCAGCAACATCAGACGCTGGGAGAGAACATAGCAGATAACAGCAGAGAATGAAATTGGTCGAAGAAGATGGGGATGGATTGGTCACTGAGACAGCCAGTTTCCAGTATCACTAGGCAGGCATTGTCATGGAACCCCCAGGGAAAGCGGAAAAGAGGCCGCAGGCCGAGAAACACCTGGCGTCGAGACCTCAAAGCCGACATCAAGAGACTGGAAACCACCTGGAGTAAAATCGAAGGAGAAGCACAGGACAAGTGTCGATGGAGGTCTCTAGTCGACGACCTATACCCTGGGAGGGGTGATAGGCGTGTAAGTAAGTAAAGTAAGCGACCCGTCCTAAAAAGTCCCTTCTATAAATAGAAGGGACAAAAACTCTCTCTCTCTCTCTCTCTCTCTCTCTCTCTCTCTCTCTCTCTCTCTCTCTCTCTCTCTCTCTCTCTCTCTCTCTCTCTCTCCTCTCTCTCTCTCTCTCTCTCTCTCTCTCTCTCTCTCTCTTTCACTGTTAGCAACGGCAGGTTTGTAAAATGGCTGTGTCGATGGCGATGTCAATAAACCGTTGTAAAATAAAGTTTCATTGATTCATTGATT
Organism: Semisulcospira habei; assembly: GCA_036245525.1. Taxonomy (NCBI): domain Eukaryota; kingdom Metazoa; phylum Mollusca; class Gastropoda; family Semisulcospiridae; genus Semisulcospira; species Semisulcospira habei. The sequence continues at coordinate 77,460,918 of BTPG01000001.1, read as the reverse complement.
CTCTCTCTCTCTCTCTCTCTCTCTCTCTCTCATCTCTCTCTCTCTCTCCTCTCTCTCTCTCTCTCTCTCTCTCTCTCTCTCTCTCTCTCTCTCTCTCTCTCTCTCTCTCTCTCTCTCTCTCTCTCTCTCTCTCTCTCTCACTGTTAGCAACGGCAGGTTTGTAAAACGGCTGTGTCGATGGCGATGTCAATAAACCGTTGTGAAATAAAGTTTCATTGATTCATTGATTCTCTCTCTCTCTCTCTCTCTCTCTCTCTCTCTCTCTCTCTCTCTCTCTCTCTCTCTCTCTCTCTCTCTCTCTCTCTCTCTCTCTCTCTCTCTCTCTCTCACTCACTCACTCAGTCAGCAGACATGCATTATACAGGCGCGTTGTTTTTAGGGTATAATGCATCAAAGAAAATGTTGTAATCACCCTCCCCCAAGTTCACATCTCTCTCTCTCTCTCTCTCTCTCTCTCTCTCTCTCTCTCTCTCTCTCTCTCTCTCTCTCTCTCTCTCTCTCCTCTCTCTCTCTCTCTCTCACACACACACACACACACACACACACCAACATGCAAGCATACACGCGCGATCATAACGACAAATGCATACTGCGAAAAATGCCGCCAATGACTCTAAAACAGAAATAACAGGCTCTTGTCCCAATGCATATTACGCACAGATAAATAACAAAACTAGAATGAATATGACTAGAACAGATCGATACAGTTTGACCAGTCTTGAGCACGCAACTATTTTGCTATAAAAAGTGGCATTAAAAGATATTTTGTCAAGAAAAGTCTTGAAGGGCAAAACTGACGTATCGCCTGTCATTAAAGACCATCATTTAGGTGGCCGTAGCTACTGCCACCTAAATGATGGTCTTTAATGACAGGTGGCCTCTCATAAATTGAGGCCCTGCTGACGCATGACGTCGGTGTTGTAATACATCAGGATGCACACCAGCCATATGACTGACAGGAAACGCAGAGGGTGCTTCGGTCTAAAGTCAATCGGCGTCACATAGCTAATGTCATTGTGATAAGCTGTGGACAACAGGCATTAGGACGCTTGCCAATTTAACCCCTTCGCTGCCAGTGATCGTGAATTGCTCGATCGAGAACCGCGCTGCACACACTGACTGGCCGTCATTCGCGTGAAGAACACTACGTAACTGGGAACACCCAAAAATAGCGGACACAAAGCACATGGGACTAACAAGAGCTCATGAGGATTTATGTCTCTTGCAGATGGGGAGCGTTCGCCCCGCTCTGGCAGTGAAAAGGTTAACGTGATACAAAACTAAAGCATAGTATGTGAAAAAGCCTCGGGCTGACGCAAGTTTAGCTGGCGACAGAACAACGCAATATTTTTTTCGAACTTCCTAGAAAACAAACACACACACAAAGCTGAACATTGTGAAACAGAACAATGTATAATAAAAAGGCCGCAATTAACTTAACTCCTTCTACCCCAGACACACCACAGCAAGATAAGGATCGACCATGATAGTTCAAGGGTGATGCCAGAATAGCTTGACGCCTATGGGCGCCAAGCTATTCTGGCATCACCCTTGAACTATTATGGTCGATCTGTGTCCTGCACTGCAATGCAGTCTTCAGAGAACAACGGCAACATTTGGAGATTTCGGTGTTGGGGTAGAATGAGTTAAACAATACCGATAAGGCCCAGTATAAGTACCATATATATATAGCCACGCTTTTTGGCGAGAGGCATAAATCCTCATGAGCCCCTGTCGATGCGGAAGCTCATGAGGATCTATGCCGCTTGCAGATTTGCAAGATTTCGCAAATTCGCTTCGTCAATAAAATATTAACCAAAAAAAATTGCACACCACAATAGAAAACAATTATATGACAAAAAAATCTACTAAACTTAAACCCACGAAGAATGAAACAAAACCGTGTACGTCCTGTTATTGGAGGCATAGATCCATATGAGCCCTTCCGCCTTGCGAGGGCTCATGAGGACCCATGCCTGTTGCAAATGTGCAATAGTTCGCTGCTGTAATGAAAAGGAAACACGTGCAAGCTGTTGTGAAATAAACAACGCGTAACTCGCTGATGCGACACGAAAGATAGGCCTACCCCATACAAATGGCAGAAATACGCACACTTTTCGCAAGTGGCATAGATCTTCATGAACCTCATGAGGATCGATACCACTTGCAGATGGTGCATGAGGATCTACGTCGCTTGCACATGTTCAACAGTTCGCTGCAGAAGTGACTGAATAGATAACACACTGTGAAACTTGATGGTTGCGCAAACTATATACTTCAATAAGTCGCTCAAATTAAAAGGCGCAGTATTGCGAAAGGTATAGATGCTCATGCGCCCCCACGACTTCGGGGGATCATGAACGTCCATGCCTCTCGCGGATTTGCGACAGTTCGTTGCTGCTGTGAAGACAGAACACACGCAAGCTGTTGTGAAACAATGAATAACAAGCTGATGGACCTCGGAGACACAATGGAAAGCATGCAAAGATCGTCAGCTGGGTCTTGGTAATGAATGCAGAGTAGCCTCATTAATTAGCTGGGCACGCCATGGGGGATGGGGATGGGGTAGGTGTGTGTGTGTGTGTGGGGGGGGGGGAGATAGTGTGTGTGTATGTGTGTGTGTGTGTGTGTGTGTGTGCGCGCGCGCGCGCGCGTGAGGGGGTGATTGTGTGTGTGTGTGTGTGTGCGTGCGAGAGGGGAGGGGGGATTGTGTGTGTGTGTGTGTGTGTGTGTGTGTGTGTGTGTGTGTGTGTGTGTGTGTGTGTGTGTGTGTGTGTGTGTGTGATGGTGTATTGTATGAGAGAGAGAGAGAGAGAGAGAGAGAGAGAGAGAGCGAGAGAGAGAGATGACGATGAGTAAGGGAGAGGAGCAATCACATGCTGAAATATTACTTCCTCATACTGTGCTGGGCGAAACCAATTAACTCATTGTACCCTAAGGCCGAAATCCCCAAATTTTGCCGTTGTACTATGAAGACTGTTTAGCAGTACAGGACACAGATCGACCATGATAGTTTAAGGGTGATGCTAGAATAGCTTGGCGCCCATAGGCGCCAAGCTATTCTGGCTTCACCCTTCAATTAGCACGTTGTGAAATCGGCCACCCTGATAACCGTGGTTAGTTGGTGATACTACTACTATCCGTGTTAGGGAAGTGGTCGATATAGCAACTTATCACCACGTGCCTGTGAATACGGCAGCTATTCTAATCTAACTCTGCGTCAAGTGAATGCAGGTCATTTCGCAACTAGACTGTGCAATTAATTAATTTAACTGACAGTCCTACCCTGTGAGAGAACAAGCGCTATTGGTTGTGCCGGTGTGCGTGTGTGTGATAATGGTCTGGTCTGCATACATATTTCTGTGGCTTATGATGCCTCACTTAGCACCATCATAGTGGCATTTATTACCTCGGTCTTCCTTTTGTTAAACCTTGTGTAGGACCATCTTGGTGGCTTCACTTTACATCCTTAGTTTATTGACCATTTGGTGGCTCGGACGATCACAGGTCATCTATTTGTTGACCATGTAGCGCCATCGCGGTTGTGCTGATCTTGGGTCTTCCTTCTGTTGACTTTGTAGCACCATCATGGAGGCTTTGATCTTAGGTCCTCCTTTTGCTGACCGTTTAGCACCATCGTGGTGGCCTTGATCTTAGGTCTTCCCTTTGTTGACCGTGTAACACCATCGTGGTGGCGCATCAGCGTGATCAAAATGCGTTTAACTTGTGATTATGAATGGTTTTGTTATGTGTGTTTTAGTTGTATGTGTGTGCGTAGATTAAACTTTTTTAAAGGTAGTGAGATTCTGCATAATTATATACATTTTTTTTTTTGTAACGCGCTTAGAACCCACTGCTCCTGGGGATTCAGCGCGATATAAATGCTCTTTATTATTATTATTATTACAGCTGGTGGTACTCTTTTCGCTCTAATGACCAGATGCAGCACGTTTGAATCGTCTGTAAGCAACTTTTTATAAGTCGAGAATGGAAGTAGATCGACCATGACAACTCAAGGGTAGTGCATGCTCAGCTTGGCGCCTTTCAGGCGCCAAGCTAATCAGGCACTACCCTTGAATCCATCGAACGACAGTTTTCAGGGGAAGTGAAATAGGTATGTGCTAATTAGGAAGCAAACATTTGTTTGTTTGTTTTGCCTTGCTTGCTTGTTAGTTTGTGTGATGTATGTGTGTGTTTTTGTTGTTGTTGTTGTTGTTTGTTTGCGTATTTGCTGGTTCGCGTGTTTGTTTCTTTTGTTTTGTTTGTTTGTTTGTCTGTTTGTCTGTTTGTTTGTGTATGTAAACGTGTTTGCTTATGTGTTTGTCTGCTTCTTTCTTTCTATCTTTCTTTTTTTACGCGCGAATAGATTTTTATTTCTTTCTGGAGTCTTGAGTTTTCTTGTTGGCTTTTTTACGTCTATTGGCACACCGCATCTTTCTATTACTGTACCCAATTTACTCCATGACGTACATTTCCCAAGCATCTTGATGTTGCTTTCCCACCAAGCATAACTGAATATCCCAAATAAGCCTGAGTTTGTCACTGTGCCTCTCAGATCGAAAGTTGTTGCCAGAATTTTGAAAGTTTAACCCGCTCAGTGCCAGCCGAAGCAAAGCAGACTATGTTTCTGCAAACTTCGTTAATTGAAGACAACAAAAAAAAAAAAAAAAAAAAAAAAAAAAAAACTGTAGATGTCCCAGGAACGTGGATTCGAAGTGGAGTCAGCAAGAGGTATAGATCCTCATGAACCCCCGCTGTTGCGGGGGCTCATGAGGATCTATACCTCTTATAGCTGTAAGCTGGTGTTGACTAAATTGTTTCTGGGCACTGAACAGGTTTAAAGAAAATGCGCATAGCTGTACATCCACAAGAAGTCATACTGGGATTGTCAACCAGAATGTCAGTCTACAACCATTGTTCGAAGATAATGTCTTTCGTTGTAAATCTTATGTAACTCCTTTACTGCTAGTGGACGCAAATTGCGTTACCTAAATCTGTGTTAGTTCAACGCCAAAGAGTCCCGGTTGCTTGTAAAGGTTCATGAACACAAAGTGGTGTCAGCGAGAGGCATAGATCCTCATTCCCCCCCAAACCCCCTCCCCCCCCCCCCCCCGCAGTTGCGGGGGCTCATGAGGATCTATACCTCATGCTGTTGGGTGGTGTTTCGTTTTTCACGGCAGTGGAGGTGTTGGCTACATGGTTTCGCAAAGTTCGACACCGCTAGACATCCGCATACATCTCGTGTTTTGAAACTCATTTGCACTTGTCTCCTCTTACAACCCCCGCCCCTCTCCCTAGCCTCCCCCCCCCCCCCTCCCCCGCTTGCCCTCCCCCCCCCCCTCCCCCCACGCCCTTTTATAACCCACATACACACACAAAAACACACACACACACACACACACACACACACACACACACACACACACATTCACACACGCACACACACACACACTCACACACTACCTTACTTCCCCTGTGTGACACTCCTTTCCCCTTCCCCCTCCCTCCACCACCCCCCCCCCCACCCCCCCCCCTCTTATTTTCACATTTGATGCAATATTGAATGCAACCGAATTGAAACTGCCAATAACTATACAAAGCAGCTTCTAAACGAGACACAAATTACGAGAATGCAGGACAGCCGCACACATCGGTTCTGCCACTACAAACCCGCTCACATTTGCGCTTTGCGGACGGCATTGATGGCCTTGCAGGAACAGAGAAGGAGCTAGCTCAGCTGGTGGAAAAGCTGGACAGTACAGCCGTTGCGTATGGGAGGGAAATCGGCGCAGAGAAGACCAAACTGATGACAAATAACACAAGTGGCATTAGCACTGACGTCATGATTGGAAGCCAAAAACTGGAAACATTTAATAAATTCAAATACTTAGGAGCCATTGTGACAGACGAGGGATCAAAACCAGAAATACTGTCCAGGATTGCGCAGACAATAACAGCATTGACAAGATTGAAGACCATATGGAAGGACAGAAACATCACACTCTGCTCCAAAGATCAGACTGATGCGCTCCTTAGTCATCTCCGTGTTCGTGTATGCCTGCGAGTCATGGGCTCTCACAGCAGACCTTGAAAGAAGGATACAAGCCACTGAAATGAGATGTTTTCGAAGGCTGCTTGGCATTTCATACAGAGATCACATCACGAACGAGGATGTGGGAAGCAGAATCAGGCAAGCCATCGGACCCTATGAAGACCTATTAGCCATTGTGAAACAAACGCAAACTGCAGTGGTATAGGCATGTTACGCGTTCAACAGGGCTTGCCAAACCGCCAATCCTGCAGGGCACTGTGCAAGGAGAACGAAGGAGAGGAAGACAGAGGAAAGATGGGAGGACAATATCGCAGAGTGGACAGGACTGAGTCTGGGCGATGCGCTAAGAATGGCAAAGAATAGAGTGGAATGGAGGGAGCTGGTTGCCAAGTCATCAGTGGTGCCCCAACGGTCGGCAAAACTACGGGAGATAGATAGATAAGAATAAGAATAAGAATAAGAATAAGAGTACTTTATTATCTCGAAAAGAGAAATTCGGTTGTGGTACATTTATAACAAATAGTACAAACAAGACATAAAAACATTATAGCATAATTATGAACATTTTCTCCCTGCACTTGCACAGCTACAAATTCCAAATGAATATAAAGTAAACACTACAAAATCTTTACACATAACTCTTACACATCTCACACAAACATCTTTTATGGGCTGAACTGAGCGGCACTTATACATTCACACCCACCTCTACATATGCATACATAATACGCGTGTTTCAACCTAGTCCTAACCCTCACTACTTATTATACAGACATCTCAGTACATTATTACACATTATTACACAAGCTGCATAATTAAAGTCTACCATAGTAAAGTAATTAGTGGGTAAACACTCAGTAACAACAATCCCAGGATGTCCATGTTCACCACCAAATGAAACACAATATAATCACTTCTCTAAAATCAACAAGCTCCATTCCTACTGATTGCACAGGTAAAGGGGGATAGGGGGAGGAGTTAGGTTTGGGTATGCGTGGATGTACCTACAGATTGCTTAGAGTGATGGATTTGGGGATGAAACTGTGCTGTAGTCTAAGTGTTCTAGCTTTGTGCGTGCGGAGTCTGCGGCCAGAGGGGAGGAGTTCATAGAGGTGGGCAAGGACATGGGATCTGTCTGATAGATAGATAGATAGATAGACAGACAGACAGACAGTCAGATAGATAGATAGATAGATAGATAGATAGATAGATAGATAGATAGATAGATAGATAGATAGATAGATAGATAGATAGATAGATAGATAGATAGATAGATAGATAGATAGATAGATAGATAGATAGATAGATAGATAGATAGATAGATAGATAGATAGATACATAGATAGATAGATAGATAGATAGATAGATAGATAGATAGATAGATAGATAGATAGATAGATAGATAGATAGATAGATAGATAGATAGATAGATAGATAGATAGATAGATAGATAGAATATTCACTGGACTTTTGAGAAGAGAAAAGTGCAAATTGACAGTAGATGTTATGTAATCCCTTCACTGTTGACGAGGAAAAGTGAACACCATCCAACTGCAAGAGACGTAGATTCTCATGATGGCGAGAGCACATGAGGATCTATGCCTCTTGGCGACCGTCAACACTTTGTTATCGTGGTGCTTGGACGGCTCTTTGGTGTTGTGTAAACACAGATTTTGGAAACGCAGTCTGCGACCACTGACAGCGAAAGAGTTAATCTCCTACAATTCATACACGGATGTCCAGACTCCTACCGAAGGAACACAGATGCAAATAAATAGGAGTCAGCAAGAGGTACACATACAGAACAGAAGGAGTCCCGGCCTCATGAGATTCTTGACCTCCTTGAGAGTTGCTTGCGAATTCACAGCAGTGAAGGGGTTATTGAAAGCACAAATATTTCTACACGAAGGGCGGGAGACAGCAACGCTAGACTTCTCCACACATCTTTCGAGTAATTCGTGAGTATTACTAAAAGTAATAATAATGATAATTATAATAATGAATAAATAAAACAATTAATAATAATAATAATAATAATAATAATAATAAAATCCATCCCACTCCCGCCACCCCTCTCCCTATCTCCCCCCCCCCCCTCCGCAACCCAAACACTATTAGATTTTTTAAATTTTTATTTTCTTGTTTCATTCCTTCTTGTGATGTAATATTGATAGTGTGCGTGCCGTGTCAAGCGCGGCGTTTGCTATTTCAGTGTAATGAGTCCACGGTTCAAAGCAATAACCCGGAATGTCTCCTCATTTTCAGGATGTAACCTGAGCATGATCTCTCCTTCTAAGAGGTAAGGAGTCTCATGACACCCTGTGTCTGCTTGGGCGCATGAGGATCTATTTCCCCTTTGCAAGAGATTTAACGGCTTTAAGGTTGACTGCCAGCGTGGAACCTGGACAACGCAACTGTTTGAAGCCGTGTCCCAATGAAGCAAAAATGAGTCAATTTCGGACAGACTTCAACGCAAGCGAGATACTCGAATGCTGTTCAGATCTAGCCAGTCTAACTAACCGCAGTTGAAGCTTGAATGTGGAAGAGGTCGGTGGGCAGGAGAGAGACATGATAAAACTTGCATGTCAGAGTACTAGAAAACCCGCACTGTTACAATAGCTTGGAAGAAGTGTCGGATACTCCTTTCCAACGTCCACATAAATGTTTTCAGCGGTTTTCAACTCACTTCTTTGATGCATACAGATTACATATCCGCCTGATGACACTCTGTCATCCTTGAGCATTTCTCATTAAAAATTAATTAAAGAAAAAATTAAACTCGCTGTTGGGTTTTAGCCAACGCGGTATGCCATACACCATCCTGTACCGAAAGCATCGGCAAGACACCCAGCATAGAATCTCATAAGCTTCCGCTGAGTGTGGAGGCTTACAGAAATCTACGTCTCTTGCTGACTCCCGCCGCGTATGCGAGCAGACTCTGAAAGTGACGATTGACGCGCAATTTCTGTGTCGGCGGAATGAATGTCCTGCAGCTGCTACTGATGTCTCTATAATAAAACTTTGGCAGGTTTTATAATGTTTTGGGTCCTAATCGTGATCGGTATTTCGTCAAACAATTTCAAAGAACACATTACACAGAATTTGATATATGATGATCGCATCTGAATTCGGCATCAGTGCCGGTTTCACTGTGCGCAAATTCCAGTGAGGACCTTCATTCAGTTTTCGAGCAAAAAAACGAAACCCATCTAACTACAAGAGACACAGATCCTCATAAACCGCCGCAGATGAGGACACTCAAGAGAACTGAAGTCTCTTGCTGATCCCTTTTTGTACCTACGTTCCTCGGATGACTTGGGTTTCTTGGCGGCGGCGGGGTTGAATTAGCAAAGATTTCAGACCACTAGCAGCGAGCCTACGTAAACATTGTACGTCGCTTTCGGACATTATGATGTTTTTAGTGGATCAAGTTTTTTTCACAACAAGCAAGACAAATAGGTCAGCACCAGTTCGTATCTTTTGGTTGTATTTCCTGCAGATGATTTCTTGATTGACCAGTCGGTAAAGTCTGCAACAGCCCATGACCGTCCGTGACGGATTAGTGGCATGGCCAGTCCGAACATTTATTTATTTATCACGCGTTGCTGTCAATCTTTTCCATGATATTGTTCTAATTACTTTGTGTTCAGATTACTTTTTCTAATCACCTATTGTTTGTTGTTGTTAATATTATGAGGATGAGACGTGTCATTCAGTATTTTCAGCGGCTCGGCCGCTGGCAGCGGCATTCACTACTGGGCCGGCGGCCGCTGAGGCCGCTCGATTGCTACTTAGTCCTGAGTAACTACAAGCAGTTCGCAGTTTCTCAGTTACGCCTATTACCAATGTCATGATCTAAAATGTACTGAATAATAGTACTGATGCCAGTGTGTCGTACTGTAAACGCAACTCATTGTTGGAAGTGATCAGTTATGAAGTTCGGGCTAAAGAGAAGACTGATACACACGGTACCGGTACTGTGGAAAAAGTATGTAAACCCATAATGGTCATAAGTTCAACATCGTGTTCTTTTGCACTGTTCAGTTCTAAAGCACAAACTATAGTAACGAGCAGAAATGTGACTAAAAATATGCGGACGAGAAGTGTAATTTCCGACAACGTCCATCTTCATATCAGTGCCAGCAGTCACTGACGTTCCAACCATCAAATGCGGCACAGATAGAAATCATAAAACTGTCTGATGACTGTGACAAGATGACCTGCATGAAGAACTCGAACAGATGCTCACCACTTCTGACACATTCCTTATACGCACTGTCTCCATGATTGTGTGTCTACTTAAACATCGTCTCTTCCCGCCGTGAGATGGACTTAGTCCAATGCTCAGCGTTAAACGTAACTAACTAACTAACTAACTAATTAACTTCTCAGTCATCACATCATCTGAAACGCAAAAGCATAACTACCCAAATTCTGAAACAATCATCACCTCTGTAAAACTTCAGAAGATCCTCATTTTCATTTTTGGGATTATCACAAAATTGCATTTTATGTGGAGAGGAGTGCCTGCTTATTAAAGATCCCAAGGATTCTGAAGATTTAGAAATGTGTGTAGAACCGCAGACCGTAGGCCATACACAAATTTCAAAGAGGCCATTTTCAAAGCATGCAACAAAAGAAACAGAAAAATGGGCACAAGAAGTACATATTTGACTTCACGGCGCCTTAACTGACTGATCTACATGCTGCAAAGGGGCTGTACTATAACGACTGCAGAGTCAAGCGATGGCACCAAGATCTGTGAATAATGCACGGACTCGGAAATAGAAACTGTTCGATTACAAAGAGATTAACAAGACCACACCTACAGCAAGGGCTAATCATATTATTTCCAGGAGGATCTTCTGGTTTTGTCGCTAACATCTTCATATTTCGTGACAAAGCAAAATGTCTTGTCAAGCTCAAGGAAGATAGCTTCTCTGTTGGAAAGGCAAAGTAGTTTGCAGCAAAGCAAAGAGCGCTTACAGAACCAAAAGTGACATGGAGACAAATATCAACGAAGTGAGCCCCACCCTGATGGCACGTCTGTGTAGATTGTCAGACAATTTGAACTGGACACTGCCTGCCATTCTCATCGGCAACATGATCACTGCGTCGATCCCGAACCTCATTACAAATTGCGCTAGATGTGTTTGTATGAGAGAACACCTTCTTCAAAGCATGTGAGGCTTTGGGGGGTCATTTGTTCATAAGATAAAGTGAGCAGATTCAAGGCGTCAGCATATATATATATATATATATATATATATATATATATATATATATATATATATATATATATATATATTAGCATATATATATATATATATATATATATATATATGCAGCCTTGAATCTGTCACTATATATATATATATATATATATATATATATATATATATGCTGCAGCCTTGAATATGCTCACTATATATATATATATATATACACGAAGCTGAACAAAAAGACTAAACGTTCACATAGTAATTGCTAGAAAGTCTAGAAATACTTCTTATTTAACTATCAGCGCCTTAACCTCTGATAAAATGTTCTGTTTTGATTATAAAAAATGTCAGCATTATAACTGGTGTAGCAGAGAGCCGATGTTCCTTTTTAAATCGTGCTAGCCACAGATAGCCTCTTTGGATGCCATATTGGATAATGTACACCCAATCAAATTATTACAACTATTGTGTATATCAGCCGCTACAACAGTTGTGCTTCTTGATGTTTGCCGCAAAAATGAACATTCCGTCTAGTACAGCTGATATTCTGGTCACCACATTGGCAGACACATCTTGAATAATCAGCATCTAATTACAGGTCATCATTAATAACTTATGTCTTAAGTCTTCCAATATTTCATCTAAATCATAATTATATCATGGTTTATCCCACTGTCGGCAAAATTATCTTTGATCTTTACACGTGTCTTTTCTGCATGTTAATAACCTCAGTACAATTCGTCTTGCCTGTTTGGTAGATGACGTCAAAAGTTCTTTTTTTGTGTCCGGAGACAGTGCCCTGCATTCCGGGATGGCTTATGGAACCAAAGCCACAATGGACCTAAACATAAGTCTCTTACTATAATAGTAATAGACTTATGATGTAAATTCAGACACAGCATTGCAGCTGAATGCAGTACAGAATTGTTGACGTCACAGTAGAAATCGATAAAGAATTGTTGACGACATATATCTGCAGTTCTTAGTGTTATGGATGCCCTCTAAGGGTTATTATTACAAAACAACAACTAAGTAATCACAATAGTTCTTGTGTAGGTTCTATTGAGTCTATCCAACCGTCAAAATGGCAAGACATAAAACAGGGAGCATACGTCAGTGGGTTATGAGGATATATGCCTTTTAGTTGGTCACGCTTTGTATCCAGGTTCTTTGGACGTAGGAGTTTCTTTGGCAGGGAATTCAGAATACGAGCAGAAAAAAACATAATTTATGGCCATTGTCAATAAAGGGTTATATCAACCCATACAGCGACATTGCATTGCATTCATGGATTGGATTGACCATGATAGTTTAAGGGTGGTGTGAGAATATCCTAATGCAAGGGCCTACTGAGAGACCATGTCAGTCAAGTTATTCGGTGAAACATGGCGTCTCTGGGCTTCAAGCTACTTTGGCCACACGCTTGCACCATCATGTTCTGTGACTGAATCGCAAAGTGCAGAGGCTTCGACTCAATCTCATACACTGGTATGTGGTTTTCAAAGGACAAACTTTCCAGACTTTCTTCATGAACGAAACTGACTTCGCATCAATTCTGAAATTATTGTTTTGTCTGGAATTTCATCAGACAACATCATATAAACGAAAAACTATCTCAGTGTATCGCAGAATAAAAGAGGAATAAGATACGACCTCCGATGCAGCAAAAACAAATGGCAAATTCTCGGCGATGCCAGAACAGGGCAAGGAAACCTTTACGTTAGGTCTCGTGACGGTGGCTCATAGCCTATGTAGAGGCTAAGAGCCGCTGTCAGGGGAACATAACTCGCATAGGTTCCCTCGTTCTGTGATGACAACTGGGAACTAGCAAAAATATGACAGACTAGTCGCATACTTCATCCCTACAGACAGACCTCCCCAGTTAGAGGATACAGAAGAAGCCAAATCAAGAAAATCGCCAAACCTCTTTTCTGCTGGAATAGGATGCTGGTGTTCTTGAGAATCTATCCAATTTTGCTGATGCAAGGAACAGGTCTGGCAAAATGTGACGAGCCAGTTCATTCGGGACTCCCGCTGTTTTACGGCCCTAAGTTATTGATCTGTCTGTATTTCCCTGTGTACAATTGCTTGCATCTTTTCCTCTGAGATCTTCACCGCACAAAATAGGGATTGCGGGAGGGCCAGGGTCAGGGGCATCAGGGTGGAGTAGGGGGGAGGAGGGCGGGGAGAGGGAGGGGCTGAGGATGGCAGTTGTACTTCATATCCCAGAAGTGCTCGTTCAGAACTTGAAAGAAAAAAATTCAGAAATAAAAAGATGAGATCGTTCTTTTGCAAACAATCGCCCCCACCCAGCCCCCCCCCCCTCCCCATTCGCAAAACGATCATCGGGCCGAAGTCGATTGGCTTGTTGGCCCGCGCACAGTGATCGACTTCGGCCTGACATCCTTTCGCGCATTGGACACTTGAATAATTATCATTCCAGGCAAGTTTCAAGTTTAAAGCGTTAGAATCCATACCGTAGAAATCTCGCTGCATTTTTCTCAACGCTTCGATTGCTCCAAGTGTGTTCACAGATGACCTCTACAGCTGTAGGAGCACTTGCGAATCTTGGCCTCTTGCTGACGGCGGCTGCAGAAGCTCATGCTCGTGACAATCTGTTACCCTTCAGCTTGATCGTGCTCGGTGAGCGACTCACGTCTCGGGTCCAGAGGGAGTCATCACTAATGCTAGGATGCAATGTACTTGGCTTGAAAAATAACGCCTGGAACCGCTTTTGGCATTGCCGGGTTATCTCTTTACATCCTGAGGATCTGATCGACCTTGATAGTTCAAGGGTGATGTCAGAATAGCTTGGCGCCTACACCACCCTTGAACTATCACGATCGATCTAAATTCTGTCAGATCATGTCAGGGCTTTATGGGTTATGAGACTTTGAAAAAAAAACCGCTCAGAGATGCTCGCGTGGATCGTACTTGGTCTGTTTAGTTTCATTTTGAAGAGGCATATAGATCATCAGGAACTCGAGCAGGTTATCAATTCTAGAAATGAGTCAGAAATCGTCAGTGCTTGTCAGTGTGGGAGTATTTGGTCCCAGTACGCAGAAAGGCTGTCGGGCCGAAGTTGGACGCAGTGGATCCGTGCACAGTCGTGTTAGTGTAATCCACAGCCGTGCGCGGACCCACAGTGGCCCACCTCGGCCCGATGGCCTTTGCAAACTAGGGTCAGCTGAATTGCACAGTTTGCTGGAGGAACAGACTTTTATGCGTACCTGTAAATTGTTAGAATAAAAGAATCGCCGCCCCCCCCCTCCCGCCCCCCCCCCCCGGCTCCCGCCCCCCCCCCCGCCCCCCTCCCCCCGCCCCCTCCCCCACCCCTTCCCCCCAAAATAATAATAATAATAATAATAATAATAATAATAATAATAATAAATAAATAAATAAAATAAAATTTAAAAAATAAAATAAAATAAAACAACATAAAATAAAATAAAATAACTAACTAAATAAATAAATAAATAAATTTAAATTCTCAGACGGACGCACGATTCGGCACAGTACAACCGAAATTCCGTCTTGCAAGGTTGATACATAGATTCTCATGAGCTCCTTCTGATTATCAGTTTAGAGAAACCGTCAGAGCTGTGCTTCATATCAACTGATGTCTGACAGGCATAGATCTTCATGGGCCCCTGCAGCTGTTAGAAATACGCATATTAGTCTGCACATAGTAAAATTATATCTACAGAATCTATCTGCAAGAGGTATAGATTCTCATGAGCCCGTGCAGCCGTCAGAAATAAGCTTATTAGTCTGCATACATCAACATTACATCCGTATGAAATCCACTGATCTGCGAGAGCTATGAGCCCCTGCAGCCGTCAGAAATACGCTTACAAGTGTGCATACAGCAAATTTACATCTACGAAATCCACCTGCGAGAGGCATAGATTCTCGTGAGCCCCTGCATCCGCAGGGGCTCATGAGAATCTATGCCTCTTGCACGAGGCGTCACTGCCGTGTAAATGCTGGAATTTCTTTCTCTTTTCTATTTTCCTTGTGATCTGGCAGCCTCAACCGCAGTAAGCTGGCCGTGAGTTATAATGGGGCATGTTTACTTTCCATCATTGCGAGGCGCCAAGACATTGCACGGAGTGTTATGTCTTGTGACGACTCATGTTTACTGCCGGCCGTTATCTATCGGGCCCGGTTACACTGAAAACCCACTCACTCTCTCGGAACGGCGAGTGGGAAACGCATAATAATACTATCTAGCGAGCATAAACCCCACTGGCAAGCGTCGACCTCATTTGGCCCGTAGTACAGTAAAATTGTATAATTAAACGAGACTTACTTTGTGTAAGTTAAAGTTGAAGATGAATTTTACCATTGACGTCACTACGCAATGGGTGACGATTGAGATGCACGCGCATCAACTCCCAGAATCTAAACCTCAGGAAACTTCCTGCTAGCTGAGCCACTCAAAGTAGTTACAAATGCTATATGCACAGGCACTGTGAAATAACAAACAATATCAACACATAGAAAACACAGCCATTGTCGCGGAACCAATGAAATCCGTAAAAGAAAGCACAAACAATGTTCTGATGCAGAATCTGGGAAAATGACGTCACGCAACGTGACTGAGGATTCTGGGACTGACGCACGCGTATTTCACTCCTCAGTCATTCGTCAGTGACGTCATTTGAAATTTTCGGCTATAACAAAATGTCTGGGGATTCAAGCTAGTTTGTTGTTATATCCGAAAGTGATAATAAGCTAAGAGGTGATGGGACATCTACCAAAAAAAAAAAGTAGTTTATAACCGACTTTTGTTCTATCCGACTGTGTTATAAGCGACAGAATTCGACTGTACTGCAATAAAATATAATACCGCATGGTTCCACAGATGAAAAGAACTTTTCTTAACACATTGTGCCCGAGGTACGAAATACCCACATCTTGGAGTTACCCTCTGAGCACTGCATTACAATTCAGGAGACAGATCGACCTTGATAGTTCAGGGTGGTGGCAGAATAGCTTGGCACCACCCTTAAACTATCATGGTCGAGCCATATCTTGCTGTGGTTTGTCGCGGGCAGAATGAGTTAACTTCTTCACGTCTTCAGTGTAGGCACAGCCGGTTTGTGTCGCAGACGTCAGAAATTATTATAGGCGTCAGCAGTTTTTTCCTTTTGCCTCATCATTTTTGTGTAAACACCGTGAACGAATAGATAAATTCGCAAAATAAATCTCAGAATGCACCGACAAGAACCTATTTTGTTTGATCCATACTGCTCAGGAAAAGGTCGAACAGACGGACTATTACCAAACTGTACGTCAGCGCAGTGAGAGAAAAAAAAAAGAGTCTTTTTATGTGCACCCTCATCCAAAACAAGTTACACGCAGAGGTTGCGGTTTTTAGACATGTTGTTAGCTGTTGCGGTATTTCGGTCTTCCAAAAGGAAGACCGAAATACCGCAACATCCTTCAACAGCATGTCGAAAATATACAAAAACACGCAACTTCTGTCAGGACTGATTGGCTGTGCAGGCACAAAACTAATCAGGCACTACATTCAAGTTGAGTAGTTACACCACTAGTCGCACGGCTCGATGGTATCTCACAGTTTATTGTCTGCAATATTAGCGTCATATTCATCATTATCGACAAAACTCTCAACCGCAATTGAATCAGATGTGCGCCATTTGCTTGTGAGGTGCTGTGCTAGTAGGCCACGGAACACAGTGCCGTTTCTGTACTGTCCAGTCTCTTAGCCATAGTCAGTCCCAGGCATCCCCTAATATTTCAATCACCTAAAAACCACTACTGCCCACCAGCTGCACATTTGCCATGCACAAAATAACAATAAAAACAGCACATTGACAGCTCATTTCTTGGCTATGAACCTGATTCCTTACCAACCCCACACCCAAGCACAGCTGAAATCGGCGTGCCCCTCAAATCACTACGTCAATGGCAACTCAACATAGGCCCACAATTGTCCCCTGGATAAGCTCAGGATGGTATGAATCAAAGCACCAAACATGTCTCCTCTCATCTAACCAAAAATTTCCAGCAAATTCCAACATTCAGCCCTACTACAATTTTTTTAACACCGGTCCTCTTACTGCCTGAACTGACTGGCCAAATTTGACTATGTAATGTGACCAATAAGGTGGAAGAGACCACTCTTATCAGGGGCCGATGGTGGGGGGTGGGGTGGGGGGGGGGGTGGTCCAGAGGGGTGGGAGGTCTAAGGGTGTCCCAAACAAAAAGTTGAACTCCCCGGCCCCCCCCCCCCCCCACACACACACACCCCATTCCTCGAGGTAACTGATCCGCCCCTGCTTATCGTCGCTGTTTCGACGTTAAAGGGTCATCTGTTCTGCTAGTCCAGCTTAGGCAATTATTATCTTAGTAATCGTAATTGCCCTCTATTAGCAAATAAATGTATGACAGATGAATTTTTTTTTTCAACCCGATCAGAAAATTTAAACACCACCCAAATGAAAGAGGCAGTTGCGGGGACTCATGAGATATATACCTCTTGCTGACACCATTTTGAATCCATGTTCCTGGGACAGTTAGGGCTTTTTGGTGCTGAGTCAACGAAGATTGCAGAAACACAGTCAGCGACAGCCGGCTATAAACGGGTTAAGAGGACGTCAGTGTTATGCATGAGGTACATGTTTTGTTGTTTTTTGTGTTTTTTATTTTGGTTTTCTTTTTCCCGGCCCATTTGTGGTTACATTTAGAGACGTTTTGCTGCATGAGACATCATCTCTTTGGCTCAACTGTTTACGGGAAAGTGAGTCACAAATACGTGTATTT
>BTPG01000001.1:77390352-77437852 GCA_036245525.1 Semisulcospira habei | reverse complement strand
TGAGACATTACTATGCATTCACTGGCAGTGAAGTGGTTAAGACTCTTCCACAATGGTGCAGGCTCATTGCTGAAACAACAAATCTGTTCAAATCCAGACTAAACGGAGACTGCCAGTATGTAAAATGCAGACGGAATTGAACCCAACGAAGCAAGAGATGCCTTTAGAAAAGTCAGTTCAAACACAGTTTATTAATATTTCGGGTTAACCACGTTTTGTTTCCAAAACAGACTTACAAACAACTTCACAATTTGCAGCTTTTTTTTTTCTGGAGAGGAAGATTCAGCTGAAGATATGACGTGAATCAATATGAATAAACTGTATTTTCTAGCTGTGTCTCTTTCTTCGTTGGGTGCTTCTCTACAGACTGATTTGTTGAATTTTCCTACTGCCTCAACTGTAAGCTGTCTCGTTAAATGTTTGTTCCTTCAGGTGGGCTAGCGCTGCCGTAAGAGCTCTCTCTTAACCTCAGTCTTCACTGCTAGCGGTTGCAGAATCGGAAATCTGAAACACGGGTCCAAAGAACCCCATCCCGCCCTCCCTACCCCCCCCCCCCCCCCCCCCGCCCTTTACCAAAAAAGAGATAATAATAATAATAATAATAATAATAATAATAATAATAACAATAAATTAAAATATAAATAATTAATTAAATAAATAAATAATAACATTAAAAAAACAAAAACAAACAAACGTGGAAGTACATTGAGGTCACCAACAGGACTACCTACCACCATGTACCTATGGGGGCTCAAGAGGATCGATGTTTCTTGCTGACACCACTTTGTGTCCATGCTCCTTGGGCATCTGCATTGAATTTAACAAAGATTTCACAAACACAGAGCACGTCTTCTGGCAGTGAACTGGTTAAAGTTCCCCATTGTCTTCGCTTGTTCTCGTCAATGAAGAAGGGGTTAATTGTGTTAGAATCACACCCTGTCGGAACGCCTTTGAATTATGAAGTTGGGCAGTGTGTTTTTGTGCCCCGAGTGAGGTTTGGTTTGCGAGGAACGACTTCCAGCAACGAACGAGAGCGCATGGAAAGCACGGCGGATAATCAACTGGATAAACGGGGATAACTTCTTGTAGAGTTCTAAAAGCATATCAAGACAACACTCCAAACATCTCCGGAGGGCTCATGAGGACCTATGCCTCTTGGAGATGTTTGGAGTGTTTTTTATGCTTATGGTACACACTGATTGTCAACCGCGACTATGATTTTGCTCTCAATCGTTCGTTGTCGGTAGTCGTTTTTGCAAACGAAACCACGCCGCTACAGACACCGCCTTACCTAAAACCATAAATAAAGCTTTGACCAGAGGACCTCGGTGAGTTTCAGCTTGCTGGGACAAGATGAAACATTTGTCAGTCTTCGCCACATGGGTTCAGGGCCGGTACAGTGTACGTACGGAGTTGAACCCGTAGACAAAAGATAAAAACGCTGTTGAACACAGCCGCAGTGCGCAATCTATGATGATCGGGGTGTGTCAGTCGGCACGCCGAAAGATCGCGGCGGGTTCAACGTCCAAAAGCGTTGCAAATGCAACCCTTATAGATCTCCTGAATCTGAGGTTGTAAATGAGGCCAATCCATGCCGCCAGTAGGGGGAATCTATTTTCATGAGCCCCATGCAGCTGCGAGTGCTCATGAAAATCTATGCTTATTGAAAATAGAAGAAGATGCACCCGCAAGGATTTCGGCGTGTTTAGAAGTACTCACTCTGGAAGAAGTTCTCCCCAATCCAACTCGTCTGTCTTTCAAAGCTGTGATGTATAAGCGCAGATCATAGCACGCAAGAGGCATAGATTCTATGCCTCTTGCAAACATAAAGATCTGGATGCATGATTCAGTGCCTTTCTTTTTTTTAATTTTTCTCTGGGCTTATCTTTCACATGCTTCTTACCTCTTCACTCGTGAATGCAGATTATAAAATGCACCCCTCCTTCCACAATCAGGATCTCTGTGAGCTGACCCTCCTATACACGAGCAGCATAGATGACATAGACCTTCATGCGCCTCGGCAAGTTACAGAAAAGATACTGATTAATGAGGCTAACAAGAGACGCAGGTTATGCTGAGAATCAAATGACTATTGGCCGGTGACCACGTAATACATTATGATACATGAAGTTTCTTTTATTATCATTTGCATCTATTTGTGTGCTTGTTTGCTTGTTTGTTGCTTTCTTCCTGGTTGGTTAGTTGGTTGGTTGTTGGTTGGTTGGTTGGTTGGTTTGGTTTGGTTTGATTTGGTTTAATGGTTTGGTGGTTTGTTTTGTTTTGTTTTGTTTTATCTTGCTATTGAGGAGCATGCTAATCATGAATCACTATGATCTGCATGTTCTCATGAAGATCTGTGCCTCTCACACACGACGTTGGATGGATGAAAACACCCAGAGATTTTTTTTTTTCCACTCCCTACGTACGCACATGTATTCATTTCCTCAAAATGCCTAACACTTCCTTTAGGGCGTCGATCAAAAAAAGGAAACAGTGGTCTTTCTTGAAGGCAGCGACCTCAGTGAACTTGGACTGATCAACACAAAGATATTCCCTAGTAAGCAAAATATTCTAGGCTGGCTGTCGACCGCAGTGGGACCGCGGGCACCTGCGCATTCCCACTGCGGCCGACAGTCAACCCGAGGACTTTCGCTTACTGACTGAGAATCAGTGTTCGACTTGGTGTTTGTTGTCAGACTAAAGGCGTGGTCATTTACAGTCTACGCGTCAACAGCCCAGCCCAGCTTATCGCGGTGACGCATGAGACAACTTTTCTGTGAGTAAAGATCGCTCGGGCCGGCGTCGGCCGCAGTGGTCCCGCGCACTTTCGTGCGCGGGGCCACTGGGGCCGACGTCGGCTAAAGGGGCCGTCTTGCTACCTGGGTTACAAGCAGATCTTTGGTTTTCCACAAGGGTGTGTGGTATGGATGGGGGTGGGGCGTGGTGCGTGTGTGTGTGTGTGTGTGTGTGTGTGTGCGCGCGCGCGCGCGGGTGTGTGTGTGTGTGTGTGTGTGTGTTTTGGGGTGGGTGGGTGGGGGGGGGTGATGAGGGTGTAAGAGGGGGGGGGGGGTGGGAGTAGGTGGGGAGAGGGTATCGGGGGAACTCGATTCATCTGTGGTTATTCTTTGAATTTCGACGTCAACTTACGGCTCGAAGCTTTTCTAGATCTGGGAGTGGGTGGGTTTAGAGATATTTCAGAGATTCAGACAATCTCCGCCTACCTCTGGCAAAAAAACCCAAACAACAACAACCGAAACTAGAGTTAACTCGAGTTGACATGTGGAAAATGGCCCTGTGCCGCAACGCAGGGAAAGTTCAATAACATCTGCGCGACCACCCTTGGGCCCCCAATACGTGCCACGGAAGAAGAAAAAAACACAACAAAACAAAACAAAACAAAAAAAAAACATAGAGACGAACAAGCAACTGACGGAAGCGAGCGCTCGTTTCATAGTGATATATAAGTTAAAAACAAAGAGTAGCGGCAGAAAAAGAATCGCCGGACATAATGAGGAAGTGCCTGCCCTTTATAATGAGGAAGTGCAGCCCTGTATAATGTACTTGGCCGACAACAGTCCGAGGACCTTTGGTCTACTGAGACACAAGGGTTGAGACATAGGCATTGATAACTTTAATTACATTCCAACTATTGTTCAACTCGATAGCACCCCCATCTCCCTCTCTGACTCGGCCAAGAACCTCGGCGTCATCCTTGATTCCTCTCTGTCCATGACCAGCTTCGTCTCCGCCACGACCCAGGCATGCTATTTCCACCTCCGCCGCATCAGTCAGATCAGAAAATACCTCACTACCGAAGCTGCCACCAAACTTGCTGTCTCTCTCATCTTATCTCGCATCGACTATTGCAACTCTCTCCTTTCCGGTCTCCCTCACTCCACCATCTTCACTCTCCAACGCGTCCAGAACAATGCTGCCCGCCTCGTCCTCAGAAAGAAAAAATCCGACCACATCACACCCCTGCTCAAACTCCTTCACTGGCTCCCCATCCCCCAACGCATCCAATACAAAGTTCTGTCTCTCTGCTACAAATCCCTGAACAACTGCACTCCTGCCTATCTCTCCAACTTACTTCACCCCTACACACCTTCCCGCTCCCTCCGCTCTGCCTCCGACCCTCTCCGCCTCCACATCCCTCGCACCAAACTTAACACTTTCGGTCCCCGCTCCTTCTCCGTCTACGGTCCATCCACCTGGAACACTCTCCCACTCTCTCTCCGTCAGAAACACTCTCTCTCCTCCTTCCAGTCCGCCCTCAAAACTCACCTCTTTCAACAGTTTTAGCACTATATCACCGCACTCCCCACCCCAAGCTGACCGTCGTAGTGTATTTCACTGTTTGTGGTACGTGAGTCATTGTCTAAAGCGTGCGCATGCGTGCGCGAGTTGTGAGTGTGCGCTTAGAGTTATAATTATTATAAGATAAGCGCATTATAAATACCGTAATTATTATTATTATTATTAACCCAATTATATGTCGAAGCAAGATTAACCTACTTAACAGCGCGGGCAAGGCGAACTCTGTATCCAGCTGCAAGAGACATAAATCCTCATGAGCCCACGCGGTCGCGGGGCCTCATGAGGATTTATGTCTCTTGCTAGTTCTACGTTCTTTACACCTCTTTTTCTCCAGTTTACATCCGTATTTTTGACGCGAATGTCTGTCAGTGTTCAGACGTTTCAGAGGTGAAATTAGTGATCACTGACAGCGAAGGGGTTAAAAGTGTGACGCTATCCTTTTTGAATTAAGACAAAGTTTACAACGAAAATCAGTCAAAAGCAGCAGTTTAAAGAGGAGGGGGGTGGGTGGGGATGGGGGGGGGGGGGAGTTGTGTTACCACTATTGTTATGTTGGACTGATTCTTCTTGTATACACGTCCAATTTATAGTGACGGAACGCGTGCGACTGATCAGTGGTGCATGGTAGTTTTGTTTTGAACACTTTGTGTGTCAAGGGTGGGGTTGTCAGTCGCAGTACCCGCAACAGACCCGCCCTTTTTTCCCGGTGACTTGAAACGTTTAATTACAAAAGCCACACAAAGAAATGTGACCTCATACATAAAAAAACAAAGCCCCTTTCAACTTGTATTTGTTCCGCTGGTAACGTATTGAAAATGATACATCTGAAACCTTCACTAACTCACTGCTGTCTGCTGAGGCACGTAGCTGCAAAAGAGACCAGCAAGAGGCATAGATCCTCATGAGCCCCCGCTACAGCGGGGCCTCATGAGGATCTATGCCTCTTGCTGGCCTCTTTTATAACTGTGTGTCTTGCTTGGGATCCTTTGAAATCCAGCAGTGAAGGTGTCACCCTCATTAACCTCTTTTGTCTTTGAAACGGGAACGTAGGCGGGTGAAAGTTTGCCTCACGTTGAAAAGTGACTAAAAGGAGCTCGCACGGGATCAACATTTGGGATTGAAACACTTGAAACAGCGCTGATTGGCGATTAATTGAAACGAAGCTGGTCGCCACTGAATTCAGCGCCGTATCCACTTTCAACCCAAATAAAAACTCGGTCCTAATTTCATTCAGGCTCTTACAAGTTTGAAACACGACAGATCTGTAACTTTAGGGCTCATGTGGTGTGGCTATGCAATCAACGCTGCCAGCTAAGTAGATGGTGGTGTGGATGAGTATGAGAAGCACGCGATGATTGGTTGGTTGTACATTGTCTAAAGTCCCGACAGCAACATTGCTTTCTCAGGACGTCTCTGCAATGCTTGCGAAAAAATAAAAAAACTTATGAAAAAAAAGAAGATAATATGGAATGAATCTCACTAGCTGTTCTAATATAC
The DNA here is from genome assembly GCA_036245525.1 of Semisulcospira habei. NCBI lineage: Eukaryota > Metazoa > Mollusca > Gastropoda > Semisulcospiridae > Semisulcospira > Semisulcospira habei. The sequence goes on along the minus strand of BTPG01000001.1, from coordinate 77,432,038 downwards.
TAAATAAACCTAAGACATGCTAAGGACGATGCACCTTCATGCTAGTTTATCGCACCTTAATTTACACACACAAAAGTAGAAAATAAATACAGTTACAAAATATACACAGGGAAATGCTATATTAAAAAATGTTTTAACACAAACAGTAACTCATCTCATCTAAAGTGCAGCAAACCATTTAGCAACATCCAATATCAAGGACTACAGGCAGCACAGACAGTAGGGTGAGTTTAAAAAAGGAAAATACACCTGAATTAGAAGCAAGCGATGCGAGCTGATAGGATTTGAAGGAAAATGTGCTGTTGAACTTGCTTCATGTATTGCTGCGTCTCCGTTCACTCTAAGGGGCTATATAATGAGCACCCACTCGGCTTGCACATGAAAAGGAGTTCGCAAAGCTAAAGATTGAAAGAGACTCTTTTTTGTCGCAGCTAGTACACTTTTAGGTGAGATCAGCTTTCTTGTGTCTTTTATTCTGACTGCGATCAGGTGTTTCATTTAAAATGTCAATGAGCGTTGTTTTAAGCATAAATCGATCGGGTCGCCCTCAGGTTTTTGAAGAGGTAGGGAACACACCTACCCCCGCCCGTTAGCAGAAGGTCCTCAGCGGGGTATTGCGCAGGTTCAGTTGCCTCCCTTGAACTCTTGAACATTGTTACGGTTAGTAACCCACTGTCAATGGACGCAGGCTGTGTTTTGAAAATCGTTGTAGTGACTTCAACATCAAAGATCCCAAGCCTTCGAAGAAACATGGATACAAAGTGGTGTCAGCAAGAGGCATAGATCCTCATGAGCCCCCGCAACTGCGGGGGCTCATGAGGATCTATCCCTCTTGCAGCTGGATGGTGTTCATTTCTCTCGACAGCGAGCGGCTTAACGCGAAGAATTAGCCTGCTTGGTGATTTAAGTGTGTTTGTTTCCCAAACAAGTCACAATACATTTAGAAAAAAAAAACAAGTCCGCAAAGACGCATACCACGGTCTGACTAGATTTATCACGCTCGATCAGGTATCACTTGATACGTACCGAGGCTGATATATACGTGTAATACAAGGGGCTCCCCCACTGCGACAACTAGAACGTTCAACTTGAATGACGTGGCGTCTAACGGCACACAGAACCATGTCACCTCTGGCCTGTGGCCGGTTCGGGCCCAACGGCAGATACCGCACGGTTCATAATCACAGACCACCGCACACAAAACATAAAATAAATAAATAAATAAACAAGGTCGGGTATAACGAAAGTCGGATATAACACACTTTTTCAAAGGTCCAGACTGCATTTATTTCTACACAATTTACTTCGCCCATAACAAAGTTCGGAAATAATAACGAGCTAGAACATTTGGGCCCATAGGCGATTTGTAATATCTAAAGATTACTGTGAACAAAAATAAACAAATAAATAAATAAATAAATAGTAGTAGTAGTAGTAGTAATAGTAGTGTTAGTAGTAGTAGCAGCAGTGGTAGCAGTAGCAGCAGCAGTAGTGGTAGGCATCCGTCAGTCTGGAGAGAATGTGGAGTAACGCCCTTTAAAGTACCATTACTCATAAATCTGAAGACACATTTCAGCACCACTTGTGTTGTTATGCCTTGTCGACACACATAATGAACGGTTCATGGCTTTAACAGCCGCTTGGGCACGCAGCAAAAGCACACGCGTAATCGTACTTATTTATTTTGCGCTGCCGTTAGCGTGTCAATCTATTTGTAGCTGTTTCTCGTACTAATACCGTTGTATTTATAGAGCGGAGTGGCGTCATTGTCAGGTTACTTGACATAAAGACGATGTGTACTGAACTGGATTCTCCCGGCTGTGTCTAAACGGCGAACCACAACTAGACCTGTGTGTAGCGCTTCGTTACCCATCAGTTTCAGAAGTGTAACTTTGAACAGTTACCGCGGTAGTGGGCCTTTAACCCATATAATACTGACGCTAAAAGTAAAAGCTTCAAATTTGTACACTGCCATATACAAGCTACATTATAGTACTTACAGATAAGGGTATAGTCCAATGGCTTTAGTTCAAGGGTAGTGCCAGAATAGCTTGGCGCCTAGAGGCGCCAAGCTATTCTGGCACTACCCTTGAACTATATTAGTCAAACTTATTTCACACACTGGTGTATTCCGAATGATAAGGATTAACCCTTTCAGTGCCAGCTGACGCAGACTGTGTTTCTGCAATCTTCGTTAAGTCAACGCCACGAAAAATAAAATAAAAATAAAAAAAATTCTGTAGCTGTGGACATGGATTCAAAGTCGTGTCAGCAAGAGGCATAGATCTCATCAGAACCTCTTGCAGTTTTGTGTTTCAAATTTTCTCATGGGCATTGAATGGGTTAAATTGTCTCTTTAGTCTTTTGTTGTTTGAATAGCGCCTGCTGTGGCAGTATAGGTCCACCATAACTAACTAAGTAACTAACTAACTAAATAAATAAATAACCCAAACAGTTACTATCCTCGATCAACCTTACGTCCACACACTCCCCACATCTCCTGCCACACCACACCCCACTCATCCATCCACCACCACCACCCATCCACCCGGCAGAGCTGGATTCATAGACCTTATCCTTACAACCAAAAGGCATAAATTCTCATGAGTCCGGGTAACCGCATGGGGCCCATGAGAATCTGTGCCTTTTGCACATTATGGTTCAGGCTACAGCTTGGGAGCAGCCGTGGACTGTGAGAACCCAAGCCTGTGGCAATGAGGATTCTAGCTTCCGATCGAAGGGCACGAAGGTCAAATCTTTCATCCGTGTCACACCTCCGCCACTTTCGGCGCCAGGAAATAAAAATCCTAATCTAAACTTGTAAGCAAAGTGCATAGAAGCTCACGAGCCCCCAAAAGGCATAGATTTTTATGAGCCGCGGAGGGTACAGCTGCAGGGGCTCATGAGAATCTTTGCCTTTTGAAAGATGATTGGATGAATGAGGTTTCCATCGAAGGCACGTACGGAGGTCAGATCGTTCTTCCCTTTCGATTCTGGGCTATTTCGACTGATTTTGCACTTAGCGACAAGGGCAGCTGTCTCTTGGAGTGACACACGTGATGAAAGAATCAGAAAAAAAAAGACAACAGTCAAAAGCAACGGGAACTGAAACAAGAGAGAGAGAGAGAGAGAGAGAGAGAGAGAGAGAGAGAGAGAGAGAGAGAGAGAAGGGAGAAAAGTGTGCTTAAATTTTCATTTTACGAAATATTGTGTATTTTTTTTTTTTTTATCAGAACTTCACTGTGTGACACCATCATGGATAATGCAGACTTTTTTGTTGTTGTCATATGCATGCAAGCAGAATGGAAAAAAGGTTTAGGTTGAATCACACAGGTTTACACATCCTCCATAATTTGAGTGATTCGATTTCTGTTCTTGCAATAAAGGAAGTGCTTTGACAAGTTCTCATGTCCTCCTCTACTCCCCTCTTTATTTACCAGGAGCGGATCAGTTAACTCCAAGTTAGAGGGGGGAGGGGATGCCTTCCTTCCCAGTGGCGAAAAATCAAAAAGTGGCGGATTGGGGTGGGGGGCGGTGGGGCTGGGTGGGGGGGGAGGGGTTGGGTGCGCCATGCGTGTGTGAGAACTTTCGAAAAGCAGGGGACGGTTGGAGTGGTGAGGAGGGGGGGGGGACACCAAGGGTGGGGGAAGGGGCGGGGACAAACTTTGCAAAAGAAACTTTGATATACCATTTTTAATAATTTTTTGCCTGGGGAGGGGCGAGGGATCCGGAACACCTGGAACTCCCCCCCCCCCATCCCCCCTCCAAATCCGCTCGTGTTTACTCTCTTTCGACACTTGCTTGTCTTTGTGTATCCAGTGCGCAAAAGGCCATCTGGCCGACATCGGCCGCCGTTGGTCCGCGCACGATTGTGCGCGGGCCAACGGCGGCCGGATGGCTTTTTCAATTTGGTTTTGATGAGGACGTCCGGTGGTTTGTTTTCTTTTCATTTTGTCTTCTGACGGCTGTCACAGCGTGCACCCATTCACACTCTGCAGGCCGGTCGTCTGCCTTTTGGCACACATTAACCCTTTGAAGAACATGAACCCATTAGCCCTTTAGAATCAAGAGACCCTGCAGACGCCAGTCCTGACCGGCTGAAACAGACGTTGTTCGGAAATCAGGTAAAGAGAAGGTCAAAATTGCACGGCAGTTTCGACACAAACAGCGGATTAAAAGCCCGGACAAACATGCAACATCGCATGTTTGTCCGGGTTTTTAATCCACTGTTTGCCGTGCGTCGAAAAACACTGATGTGCACTTTGTGAACTACTTCTGCTCTCTGGAAATAGTCCGTAAACCCTTTGGCTGTCGCGGCTACCGACAGCTAAAGGGTTAAACCTACTTCATTTGATACCCCCCCCCCTCCCCACCCCCCATCTCTCGCCTGCGTATCTCTTGCAATGATGTGGCCATCTACGTTGCTTTCGTGATGTCGCCAGACGCTGAAAACCTTGACCCAGATCAAGGCACACAAGCTCGCATTTTTTATTCACACCGTTTCTTGTTTCTTTCTCACTGTGATTTGAAGTAGACCACTGACCTTTACAACCAAAAAAAAAGGTCTCAAAGTCTCAACACCAAAATGCGAATTTAATCTCTTCCTGACCAAGATCGAGGCCAACTGTGCCTCACACTGAAATTGAGGCTGTTACTTCGGGTTGTGGCTACGACTGCAACTTTCAAAATGCCACCAGACAATAATAACGCCGTAGCATTAACTCATTCAGCCCCGACACACCACAGCAAGACATGGATCGAGCATGATAGTTCAAGGTTGGTGCCAGAAAAGCTTGGCGCCCATAGGCGCCAGGCTATTCTGGCACTACCCTTGAACTATCATGCTCGATCTCTCTAGAATTGTAGTACAGTCCTTCAGAGGGCAACTTCAAAACTGAAGGATTTCGGTCCTGGTGTGGAATGAGTTAACACGTTTAGCATCGGGGACAAGGTGCGGAAAACGTTATACCCAGCTGTGCAAGAGACATCAACCCTCATGAGCCCCGGCAGTCGCGGGAGCTCATGAGGGTTTATGTCTCTGGTTAGTCCTGTGTTCTTCGTGACTAATTTTGTCCCATTGACATCTGTGTTCTTCACGGGTGCAATCGTTACAGCGTGCAGTCGTTTCAGCTGCGCAAATCGCGATCGCTAGCGGCAAGGTAGGTATTAACCCGTTCAGTACCAGTCGACCGAGACTTTCTGCGATCTTCGTTAACTCATTCTACCCCAGACACACCACAGGAAGATAAGGATCGACCATGATAGTTCAAGGGTGATGCCAGAATAGCTTGGCGCCTATGGGCGCCAAGCTATTCTGGCATCACCCTTGAACTATCATGGTCGATCTGTGTCCTGCACTGCAATGCAGTCTTCAGAGGACAACAGGATTTCGGTGTTGGGGTAGAATGAGTTAATTAAACACACGGAAAAAAAAACACCTTTGCTTTCCAAGGAACATTGATTCACAGTGGTGACAACAAGTGGCATAGATCCTCATGAGCCCTCGCGACAGCGGGGGGCCTGTGAGGATCTATACCTCTTGCAGTTGGTCGGTGTTCATAATTTATCGGCGCTGAACAGGTTAAAAATAGTAAGCACGTTAGATCAACAGATTCTTGTAGACATGAGAACCCACGTCACGTGGCCACGAATGCTTTAACCCATTCAGCCCTGACGCCTTACAGCCCATGTCGGCGCCAAGCTAATCTGGCACTACCCTTGAATTATCATGGTCGATCTATCTCCTGCAACTGGTGCATAGTCATTAGATGACGCCTCCAAAATTTGGGAAATACGACCGTCGCGCTGAATGAGTTCATGCTACGAAAACCCTCAGCAGACATGGGGCCCTAAGTGAATTTTCTTGTTTTATCCTAAGTGTTTGATAAGCAAAGTAAACTGCATACAACACGTGTACTCGGGACCTTTCCAATAGTGTTATTATATCCGGCGGAAATCTGAAAAACTGTGTTGTATCTGGTAATAAGCGTGTTTCAGTTTTTGTTGGTCTTTTCCATACCCCATATTTGTTTCCGCAGAGACTGCAAGCTGCAATTATGTGTCAATTAATTTTATGCCATCCACTCGAAGGTAAAACACAAATGAATCGATATAATGAAGGGGGAGGGGGAGGAGGGTGGTAGCGGGAGATGGAAAATGGGTGTAAAGCCCTAAAATCGTGATGCGTGCTTAGAGTTTTTTCGATTATCGTGATTCGTGATTGAAATTGATGTTTGTGTTGCGTGAAAAGTTCCAGGTTACTTCGTGAAACGTGAAAAATCTAGTGTTTGGCATTTCTACCAAGCATTTTAAGAAACCCTCCACCCACCCACCCCGGCCCCACCCCTCCCCATTCCGTCCCATCGTCCCATCAGTCCCGCCCCCACCCCATCACCCCCCACCCCCACCCCTCCCTCTCCTCCTCAGTCTTCCTGTCATTGTTTGATTTTCCGATCAACAGAAGAACCAACCAGTCAGTACTAGTATGAACCTTTTGTTAGTGATTTTGGCTCTCAGTTATCATACACGGATTTTGGGGATTCCTGATTCTAATCGCAAAATAAATTGTTCTTAATCCGTGATGATAATAACACCCCCCCCCCCCCCCTCCCAAACCCACCTACAAACTCCCATCGTATAATATTCTTACCGCTACTACTCCGTTTCCGCCATACACTGTTCTTCACCGCGTTCCTGTCTTTCCTCCTCCGGCCTGACATTACTTGGACAGGTGTACATGCATCCTTTGCAGAGAGGGCAGGTAGGGCTTCCGATGTTTCCTCGTGTTCTACAAGACACCAATTCCTGTGTGAACACGTGTACAAATTACACACTGATGTAAATAAAACCAAGGAGACGAGGCCATATTTATGAGACGCCCCACTTCCCGCCTCCACACCTCCACACCCTCTTGCTCTGTGGAGTCCCATGTGGGTCTGTGTCGCTGAGAGGTGCAATGGTAATCTTGCAGAAAGAACGGCGGCCGTCTGAACAAGTGAAACGTCTGTTCTGTGGCTTCTCCTGTTTTCCAGAGACACTCGCTTAAAACTCCGCCAAGAGGCATAGATCTTCATGAGCCCGTGCTGTCGCACGGGCTCATGAAGATATATGCCTTTTGTCGATGTTAACGACTGATGCAATTTACATCTATCACTGCTCTTTGAGAGGAAGTCTTCGAGGTTCAGCAATTGTTTTCGTTCGACATTTACCCGGGTTCATCTTAACAACGTCAGCTGCTCTCTCATTGAAGTTGCTCGCGTAATCAAACATTTTCTCTTCGCATCTGGCAGCGCCATCGCGCTTCCAAAATAGCCTCCCCTTACTTAAAGGAGCAAGTTGCTAAGTGATTAAGTCAGTTGTCTTGGTAATCCGCACTGATGTGCTTAGAAATTAGTATTAGTTAGTTAGTTATCTGGGTTCGCCGCCGAGCAGGTGACTAAGGCCATCTCACGGCGGGACGGGAAAAACTGGTCAGCCAAATAAAAAGAACAATTTTAAGGCAAGATGTAAATATATATTAAAATGTTTCAGGCTAAAACGTCGTACAATATTATTACATGTATATCGATAAGATAACGCTTAAACCACGAAAAAATTAAGTCCAGAAAAATAAAATGTGGATGCAATGCAAAGCATAAAAGGCATTCGACACGTGAGATTTTTTAAAACACACAATTAGGAACGGTTAAAAAGCGACATGTTCCTTTCACATTTCTTTTTCTTCTTTTTTCGTTTCAGCTACAATACTTTTTCTCCTCCCCGACAGCAGAGGCAGATATGTATTTGGTGTGTGTGTTTTTGTCTGTGTATACCCAAAGTAACAAAACATCTTCGGGCCCACGACTGCCGCAGTGGGCCCGCGCACAGACGTGCTCGGGCCCACTGCGGCTGTCGTATGCCCGAGAACCTTTGCTTACTGGGAAGGGCATGCTTCCGGAGCACGTCACAGTTTCACTGGATTATTTTATTAATCGAAGGCAGGCGCCAGATGTCGCGAATGATGGATATGCTTTGGCACGGTGTGTTCACAAGTGTTGCCGGCATGCGTGTATGCGTGTGTGTGTGTGTGTGTGTGTGTGTGTGTGTGTGTGTGTGTATGTGTGTGTGTGTGTATGTGTGTGTGTCGTGTGTGCGCGTGTGCGTGTGTGTGTGCGTGTGTCTTTGTTTGTGTGTGCATGATGTGTCAGTGTGTGTGCGTGAGTGTGTGTGTGTGTGTGTGTGTGTGTGTGCGTGCGTGCGTGCGTGTGTGAGTGAGTAAGTCAGTGAGTGAGTGAGACAGACAGACAGACAGACAGACAAAGACAGAGACAGCGTGTGTGTGTCGGTCTGTCTAGTTGTGTTCGTGGACAGATAAAGACTGAGAGAAGAACACAATAAAGAAAGAAACACGCTTATAAAATTGTGTTGTAACTGTATTTTCTGGGTGTGCTACTTTTTTCCTTTGGTTTCTCTATGCATTTTGCACACTTGGAAGTCAACCTTTTGTTCTGAATGTTTCATGCATACTGTATATGAGGATCGAGAAGAAAGAATCAGTCCAGTAAAGGCAAACGGCAGTATGTCCACGCTCTTGAAAATCAAGATTTTCAATGTAATACAATTTTTAAAAGCTCGCTTTTCACAAAAATCGACTTGCTGTCCTTTGCCTTTACGGGGTGGCAGTGGATTGAACGGACTTACGATTATATATTGACTTAGTGCCAAAAGGTGTGCTCAAAGCGGGTGTTGCTGTTTCGCTTGAAATAAAACAAATTCAGAATGAAATTTGCTGGTTGTGTTGTACTGGTTGTGTGTGGAAATGAATAGAGAAATAATAGAAATAAATCTGACTGCAAACCTGGGTTGTGGTATGATACATTATGCACTATGTATTTCAAAAGCAACTCTTTATGCTCTGAGGTCAAAATTTCTTCCCATGATTACATTGCATTTCAGAAGACACAGTTCGACCATGATAGTTCAAGGGTGGTGCCAGAATAGCTTGGCGCCCGGGCGCCAAGCTATTCTGGCACCACCCTTGAAATATCATGGCCGATTTGTGTATAACTGTACTTTGTCACGGCTGAATAAGCCGAGCGAGCATGCTGTAGGAATCAGACTCAGTGAATGTGTAGAAATGTAAAAAATTTCATGTGCATCTGGTCTACGGAGTTCCATTTGTAGACCTGTCCGAAAAGTAATTAACATCACTCTAAAATTAACCCATCCCTGAGAGGCGAGGTCACCACTTCTAACCTTTGTTTTCACTGCTCGCTGATCCGCACAAGGGCTCCCACTTCATTTTCACTGTGAGATAAACTATCTAGTATAAACTACAACACTTCCAAAGCTAAACGGCCACAACTGTCTGAGAAATCTGGATTCAGTTGTGGCAAGCAAGAGGCATAGGTCCTCATGAGCCCCCGCACGCGCGGGGGCTCATGAGGATCTGTGCCTCTTGGAGATGGGCTGGGGTTCGTGAAGGGTCCTAAACTCAGAAGAGGAAATGAGACCGGGTTCGTTTATTTTCTCTCCTTGATCTCCGTTGCCATCGAGCTTTTCTGGGATTAGGAACGGACATTACTGCGTTTATAGTCTTGTTGTGCCATCAGCACGAGTCTTTTGTAAAAGAAAATGAAAAGTTATTTGAGGTGGGAGGCTTGGGATGGAGAGTGAAGATGGGGTGGGGGCGGGGTGGTTTGGAAGGGGGGACGTGAAAAATCAAAACATGAACAACAAAGGTTGAAAACTAAATCTGCCTCTGGTGCCGGTGTATTTACCTCCCTCTCGCATCATTTAAAAAAAATGGTTTTGTCCATCTGAACAACTTTATAGTGACCCGCACCAGACAAACAGAGTCATATGGTGGAAACACAATAATTTGATATGAACACTACAGTAACGAAATAATCTGTGTTGCCTACGTCTTTGTGTGGAAGGGTGTAAAGTTGGCAAACTTGCAAATAAAAAGTTGTACTAAATCTACGAGTTGTCACATGAGTGCAGTGTGTATAATATGAACACAGATCGACCATGATAGTTTAAGTGTGGTTGCAAAAGTAGCATGGCGCTTGTGATAATCATAATTCAAGGGTGGTGCCAGAATAGCTTGGCATCTCTAGGCGCCAAGCTATTCTGGCATCACCCTTGAACTGTCATGCCCGACCCACATTTTCTTATCGTATGTGTATGCTGTCGAGTATATCTGCAGAGACACAGCTAGAAAGGCGTTTAAAAGTTAGAGGAAAAGGACTCAGCGTTTTGACAGGCTGATATCGCCTGAACACAAATCCTGACAGGCGGACAGACAAAAAGAATTAAAAAAAAAACCCGGACAAATAGAAAAAGCCAATCCAACATATATTTTATTTAGATCTTGGATAGGCCATGTAAAAATGTCAGCGTTTAAAATTGTTGCCCTAAAGGCAAACGTTCTTTGGGGGTGGGGAGGGGGGGGAAGGAAAACCGCCAGCTTTTCAAGATTTACAAAAAAAATAAAAAAATCCTTCCTAAAGCTCGCATTATGTCCCTTGAGTAAGAAGCGTTGCATTATCCCTCCTTGTCCCTTCCACGTCATCGCGCCAGGGCCGGTAATTGTGTTTAGAGGAAATCGGTGCTGCTTTTTGCCTACTTTCAATCTCACAGGTTTGCCGGGGTCTTGAAAAGCGGCAAGCACAACCTGGAAATTGAATTGAACCGCGAGTTATTCTCCTCCCAGACTCAGGAACAACTGACGCCGCTCTCGGCAGGCAAGAAGTACAGATCTCAAGGGACACAGATGCACATGAGCCCCTGCAACTGCAGGGGCTCATGTGCATCTGTGTCTCTTGTACGTCTAGATGGGGTGGATTTGCAAACGAGACTAAATATCTCAGTCTCCTCCAAGAACGACTAAAGCCTAACCCTGAAAACACCCCGAAATCTGAGGTACAGCTGAAGCCGATTATTAGTCCAGCATTTGGTATAGAGTTTCAAGTGACATAGATTCGCATAAGCCCTGCAAATGCAGGGGCTCATGTGAATTTATGTCTCTTGCAGATGGTCTGGGATAAGTAAGTGAGCCCCCTTTTCCCTCTCTCTACCATTCACCTACCAGTCGTATGCTTAGCACAGAATGTCACTGTCAATATCAGGAATAGATGTTGTTGAACTTTGGCCAGCAGGAGTTATAGATTCAATTGCAGGGTCCATGTAAATCTATGTCTCAAGCAGGTTGAGTAGGCTGAAGAAAGGACTTTTCTCCTTCCAGTCCAGCACTTAAACCCCGAATAATATTTACATTTTGAGGACGAGACTTCTACCGGTCTTGGCCACCAAGACGTTCTCTTCTCATGAGCTTTTGTAGATTCAGAGGCTCGTGAGAATCTATGCCTCTTTTAGAAGGTGAGGACTAAACAAGGGACTGAACCTTAATTGGATTCGACCCGCCATGGCAAGGGGAGGGAATCATCGTGCGTGCGAGCTCTCCAGTCTGAGGAGACCCATTCGGTCGGCTCAGCAAGATCCCGTCTCGATGCGCCGCCATCTGGGTCAGAGTTCGATTCGGGCGCTTGGCTCCGGCAAACTTAATATTAACCCCTTCAGGGCCAACGTCCAGACCCTTCTGTGCCTGACGCTATCGCAGAGTCGCTGCTGTTTAACCACATGAGACACTGTTAATTATGGCACCAGCAAGAGGCGTAGATCCTCATGAGCCACCGCAAGTGTGGAGGATCATAAGGATCTATGCCTCTCGCATTTGCACGTGTTGCTTGTCGCGTTCCGGCAGTGACAGGGTTACCTTTTGTCAAATCTGTCATCTTTCTTCCTAACTTGAATAAGTTAAGCGTCGCACTATTGTCAGTGAAATCCATGTTTTAAGTCAAATACATAATAATAATAATAATAATTATTATTATTATTATTATTATATTAAGACATTCTACCCTAGGACCGAAATCCCCAAATTTTGAAGTTGCCCTCTGAAGGACTTATTACACTTTTAGAGATAGATGGAGCATGATAGTTCAAGGGTGGTACCCGAATAGGTTGGCGCCTATGGACGCAAAGCTATTCTGGCACCACCCTTGACCTATCATGCTCGATTCATGTCGTGCTGTGATGTGTCAGGGCTGAACGAGTTAATAATAATAAAGTCTAATACAAAAGTCGGACATTTCAACGCATTTTCATAGGTCCCTACTACACTTTTTTTATGTGTAATTTACTTCGGTTGTAACAAACTTCGGATATAACAACCAGAACAATAACGTTTGGGCTCCCAAACATTTGTTACACATCCGAAGTTTATAATAATAATACTAGTCATTACATATGGGCGCTTTTCCCAATTCCCAATTCCGCGAATTGACTCAAAGCGCCGCGAACTGAACCCCCTGCACGAGCTCTCACGTGAAGGCATTCACTCTGAAGACAAACAAAGTACAAGGCAAACACAAGACATTCACGCTTTTGAGCATTTTAATCGCCAATATATTTGAATGATAAAGTAGCCTGAAACCGCTACCAGCGTTCAGGTTTACTGGTATAACGTTCAAAGACTTTAATGGCGGCTAAATATCTTATAGCCATCAACTCATTCGGGAGTTAAGCCGCGCATCCGGGTGCGGAACGTCCCGAATGAGTTAACTGCACGGCATCTCCTAATACAGAGGGTTTCTTACCGCACCTTAGAGACCGTCGGTTCGATTGCGGCTGAATCCCAGACTGGGTCGAAAGCGGATTCCACTCATGTTCTGGACACCATCTACAAGACTAGAGAAAGAGGGCACACGGATGGTAGGACTTCGTCACAGATGATGAGACTGAATCTGCAGTATAAAAAATAGACCTTCGTGTACCCCAGCAGGCTGTGCGGCACATGGCGGATCTGCGAGTGAATTCCTTTGATGGTGTATACTACGTTACGCCTGTCTTTTCAGCTAAAGGCACAGGGTTAGGAGGTCGAGTTATGTCCCCTGACGGACGACAAGGCGGCTTCGAACGTCAATGTGCAGCTCGGAGTCTGTTAATCCAGGTTGAAAAACGGATTTGTTCAATAGCATGTCCGTTGAAAGGTCCTGGTAAATCAGAGTGGCACAGTTGGAGTGCGCCTGAGTTGATCAGTGTTCAGGTCGTACTCCATAGGCAATATATTTCCCTGTCCCCCATAACCCGCCCGTTAGGGCCGTCCATGATCACCTCGGTGCTGTGGACGTTAAACCCGAACTAACCAACCAACCTCGGAGTCTGTCAGAGGCATATAGCTTTCGGATTAATAATAATGATAATAATGTACATTTATATAGCGCTTAACCTCCAAATAAATGGTACTCTAAGCGCTTTACAAGATCAAAAGTCACAGAACAAAATGCACAAGAAAGAAAACGCCACAATAAATGTTACAAAAACTAAAGTGACACATCAAAAGCTCACACTCACACATACACACACACCGTTACAGGAATAATAATAATAATAATAATAATAATAATAATAATAATAATAATAATAATAATAATAATAATAATAATAATAATAATAATAATAATAATAATAATAATAATAATAAGCGCATTAAATAGGCGCTTTATCCCAATTGAAAATCGGCTCAAAGCGCCGCCGCGAACTGAACCCAACAAGCACGCTCACGTGAATCACGCGCATTCACTCACACACTATACATAAACACAGAACATTCACGTGGTGCTAAGGGCAAGCTCAAGCGAGCTACTGAAGTTTTTGGAAATTCAAAATCGTTTCTATTTGAAATTTGATTAAGTGGGCTGAAGCTGATACCAAAGTGGAGGAACAGTTACTGCCAAAGATTGCTAAAGGCCATGTCAGACGGGGGCTGAAAACAGTTTTCAAAAAGAAAAACACAGCTGTTTTGAAAACACGCCGTGTGACATGGCACACAAAACTGTTTTTGAAAACAGTTTCCTACTGTTTCCAGAATTTACAGCCGATCCTAAAATCTCGCAACTGTTTCGGAAAACACTACTGCTGGAACCAATCAACGTTAAACAAAAGATCACGTGACGACCATGCACGTAAAAATGGCAGCAACCAAAGCACCACGTAAAACTGGACCATTGTCGGATTTGTCCGACGATTACACGGACAGATTAATTGATCTGTACCAGTCTCACCCGACATTGTGGGACGCAAGAAGCCTTTGTTTCAAGAATCGGGCGGTGAAATCGGCGTCATGGGCCTCCGTTCACCTGAACGTTTCATCAGCAACGGGCATCGAGTGCACAGGTGGGTTACGATTTTATGTTTGCACTAAAGTTCCAAATGTGTGTTGAAACGGAATGTCAAGGGACAAATGGTAAATAACCAAACAAATAAACAAAAAAGCTAGGATTTGCGAATTTCTTGCCTTGTGAGTCGGGTTCGGGTTTAGTCAACAATGAACGTACTATTTTTGCATTGGAAAGTCAGAATGTAATGTAATGTCAGAATCATCAACTCGATGAGGGTAGACAGCTACGAAAAAAGAAGAGCGCAAATTGTTTTCGCACACGAATTTTAAGTCCGGTCTTTCCAAGTGACAAGTTCGTAAAATTCGTGTGAGAAAACATCTTGGTTAAGGTTTTTGAAAACTGGATGATGTAGTCTGGTGATATGAGATGAAATGAAAAAAGAACAGACAGACAGACAAAACTGTTTGCCTGTTTGCCTGTCAGCTTGTATCATTGGAATGTATTTATAAACACACACACACGAAGTATAAACGGTAAAATAATTTTAAAATGCAGCAAGATAATGTGTGAATGTGATTGCAAAGTCTTTTCATTTAAGATTACTTTTTGTGTTGTGTAAACATGCCTACTCAAAAGAAAACTGAGACACTCCATCAATCTATGACTATTTTCAGAGCAATTACATTTTCATTCATTCAGATATGTCACAGATTGAGCCGACACAGAATATAAAACTACACAGGCAAATCTGCAATGCTTTGTTGTAGTATACATGTAGTATGATGTACTGCTTTTGCAAGTATCTGGTCAGATCAACCACTAGCATCTGCCCTAGTTAACCACTATTGGCGTTATTTTGTAAATGTGGTTCATCAGTGTACTTGAACATAAACACGATAAAGCTGAGGTGTAAACGCTGCTCCCTTTTGCAATCATCTCATAACAGATAGCTCATTCGTTATGAATTCATTACACCCACTTGACACTCACAACAAAAACAACTTTGAAAAGTTCTTTTGTGCATTCATGACATGTGTCCTTTTTTATTCAGAGTTGAAGAACAACTTCAGGCGAAAATAATTGCCATCCGCAATCAGTTCACTAGGGAGCTGAGAAAGATGCGGGACAGCAAAGAAAGTGGAGCAGGGAGGGAGGAGGTGTACACACCTAAGTGGCTTTTCTTTGAAATCCAGACCAAAAAGGTGACTGCCAAGCGTGTGAAATGCAAAGAAGTACCCAACGGAGAAAGAAACACGCTTAGAAAAAACGGTACAACACAATTTATTAATATTTCGGGTAAATACCCTTTGTCAAAATAGACAAACAAACAGAGACATTATTTGCTACTTATCTTCAGATGCAGAAGGAATGTGGCAACATTGCTTCTTCATTGCTTCTTCAGGAGTTGCCACATTCCTTCTGCATCTGAAGATAAGTAGCGGCTAATGTCTCTGTTTGTTTGTCTATTTTGACAAAGGGTATTTACCCGAAATATTAATAAATTGTGTTGTACCGTTTTTTCTAAGCGTGTTTCTTTCTTTCTCCGTTGGGTACTTTCTCCGTTGGGTACTTCTTTTTCTTTGAAAGGCTCCAGCTCCTGATCCCCGCCATCAACATTGTTAGGGCTACCGGTTCCAATCTGGTGAGATATAACTTGACAGTATAGTTGTACTCAATTAAAGTATGGCATTTTCATATACAACCATACTTTCTAGTGAGGTTCAGTATGAACAGTTGGCAATATGTTTTACTTCTTCAAAAGCTTAGTTGCATTAACCCAGTTTTTACAATTTCTCTTGGGCTGCATTTCAGCAAATGAACTGTACATTTGTGTTTCATGCATATTGTCCCAAATATTCCAATTGGAAGTACAAGTTGGCTTAGGCCTAGGTAAACCAGTCAATACAGACCAAAGTGAGGCCAGCGCTGATAGATACAGATACGAACCAACGAACAGAACCAACAGAATAAATCGGCGCAAACTCTAAGAAACAAACAGCAACTTTTCCCTCACAGATGAGCAAAGTTTGCCATGTGCACAATAGTAGCAGATTGATATACAAGTTAAACGTTTGTACTGTTTGTTTCTTTGAGTTTGCGCTGATTTATCCCTCTTCGTTGGTTTTAACCAGTACATGTGCTAGCCTATCCTAGCACTGAGTGGCTGGAACAGTGGGATATGTGATACGCCCCCCTTCGGAGGGGGGGGGGGGGCTTCCATATGCATTGCATCAGTCACTTTCTTAGCGCACCCTCTCTTTCCATTTTTTTTTTTTGGTTTGTTTGTTTGTTTTTTGGTGCTTTGACGAAGTAGATCTATGATCACTGGTCGATCATGCACACTTCTCTCCCCTGACAGTGCTTTTACCTATTTTACTTTGTAATCTTCCTAAAATATTAGCACTGACAGTCTCCCCTTTTCTTTTCATTTATTACTACAATATCGACTGCGACCCCTTCCCTCTTAAAGTATGTTCTCTCTTAGGGTGCATGGAAATTTAGCTCTAAGTGGAGGCATGGAATGTATGCCCCTGCAGACACCACAGTAAAATTTGGCTCTTTGCAGGTAAGCAAACTTTCCTGCCTTCCACCTGTATGCCGAATGGTGTGCTGACGAGGTCGCCAAGACCGAAACAGCTGTCCACACCGGCTGTATATCGGGACCCCCACCCCCTAGATTTAACTTTCCATGCACTGAGTGGCTGGAACAGTGGGATATGTGATATATGCATTGCTTTCAGTCACTTTTTTAGCGCACCCTCTCTTTCCTTTTTTTTTTTTTTTTTTTTTTTCTTCATGCACACTTCTCTCCCCTGACAGTGCTTTTACCTACTTTACTTTGTAGTCTTCCTAAAATATTAGCACTGGCAGTCTCCCCTTTTCTTTTCATTTAGCCTATCCTATGTTTCTGTTGACTTTCATCCCCCATTCCAGCACCACCACCCCCTTCCGAACCTAAACAATATACGGTAATCTTTATTTGCTCATTGTACGTAAACAAGGGAATTTCTTGGGCAGAGCAATTATATACATACACACACTTCTGATTGCAATGAGACATGACTGTAGCACTTTGCTATTGATATATTTCCTTATCCCTTGTGACCTTTAACTTTATGAGAGGTCACTGAAATTGATATGTTTCGCAGGGTCTTGCTACAAAGTAACCTTGGGTTCAAATTTTAAAACTGGCTGGAATAGTCTCCGAGAAAATGACAACGTTAAAGTTTTCCACGGACGACAGACAACGGACGAACGGCCACTGGCCCAGAATATGCTAACTTTTGCTTCGCACATGAGTAAAAATAAATGTTGGTTTTAGTTGTAGAAAACCAGTCACTCAACATCCCAACACCTTGTGCAATACCACAGTAACTTAAGCATGCCTGGCTCTACACAACTTTCTTCAAACTGAAAATGATGTTGCAACAATAAAAAGAGGAATGAAGAGTATTTGATTTTTTCATGTTTAGAATTTTGAAAGCATACTACATGCACCATACAATTTAATAGTTGCTAGATTTATTTCTTCAAATGCTAAGTATGAAAATTCTTCTTCGTCTTCCTCGTTCACAGGCAGGAGTTATTAATTATTCTCTACTCATTTTATATGTTCTCCCATTGCCACGGCACTTGACCTTCACCATTGAAGAACAACAAAAGCTCCTCTCTCACTTTTCTGGCATGACTTGTGCTGTGGTTTCCGGTGGTGAATTGCCTGTCATTGTCCCTCAACCATTCTCTACTTGGTCGGCGGACCTCTTGTGCATACCGGACATCATTTTCAGTTCGAAGAAAATTGTGTAAGGCCAGGCATGCTTCGGTTACTGTGGTCGCAACATCTGGCTCAAGGTTCATCACTTTTGCCAACACTGCAAGCCGGTTGATTAGTATACCAAATGCATTCTCGGACACATGCCGTGCTCGACTCAGCCTGTAGTTGAAAATGCGTCTTGAACAGTCAAGTCCTGTTTTGGGATAAGGTTTCATGATATTGGCCTTCAGGGGAAAAGCTTCATCGCCAACAAGCACAAATGGGACAGGAACACCCCCAGTTCTTATCGTAGAAGGTGTTGGGATGTTGAGGGACCCGTTTTCTAGAGCTGAAGCAAAAGTCGAACAGCTGAACACCCCTGCCTCGTTGTTGCGACCATTTGCACCCAGGTCATACCAAATGAACCTGTATTGTGCGTCCACAACAGCCATCAACACAATGCTGTGGAAGTCCTTATAGTTGTAGAACATTGATCCACCATCAATGGCACCTATGCAATGTGGAAAATTCCATGTTTCATCAAAGGCACAGACCTCTCCTTCCCACTCCTCGGTTGTCTTGGGCACCTGTGAACACAAAATGTAACTATTCTCATAAATTCATCAAATTTTGACATTCTGAGTGTTTTAACTTTTAATGTTTTCTGTACTACAGATGCGTGAATTAGTTCAAAATGCGCCACCGGATTCAAAAGCCAACAGCATAGCAATGGAAGCAGAAGATAATGAAGAAGGAAGTGAAATAGGGATCGCCTTGGAACAACCTGCTGTGGAACAGTGCACCACCCCTGGATGACGCAAGAGACAAGCGTGTAGCAAAGATGAATTGTCTGTCGCCATGATAGATTACATGGCAAAAAAAAAAAAAAAAAAACACAAAAACAAGAAGACCCTCTTTATTTGTGAGCCAGGAACCTGGCTTCTCAAATGTTGAATGATACAAATTGTGAGAAACGTAGAAAAAAAATTAAAGATAGACATATCAAAAATTGTGATTGGAAGAATTCAAGAGGATTAGATAGGGATCGCCTTAGAACAACACGTGGAACACTGCAATACCCCTGGAAGACTCAAGAGACAAGGGTGTAGCAAAGATGAACTGTCTATCGCTATGATTATATTACATGGCAAAACCAGAAAAAAAGCAAAGCCATTATGGCTTACATGTGCTTACCTTTGTGACAATAAGTAAAGGGCTGGCTTCTGCACCAGCAAAATCCATGTTTTCTCAAAATTTAAGCATTTTTCACAGGTCTGTCCACCCCCCCCCCCTCCCCCCACCGCCCACACCCGTGACCCTTGCGATGAGTCGATTAAAGTAGTATGCACAGGAAGGTCTTATCGTTGGCTACCTTTGTGCCAAATGTTTTTGAACAATTTTGCAAAATTATTGATAATACAGTATACCCACAATTTTATGCAAAATTTGCATTTTACACACTTTTGCCGGCCTCTTGTGACCCTTGACCTTTCTGACGGATCAACCAATTTAGTATGCATATAAAGTTTGTACCATCAGGTATCTTTGTACCAAGTTTGGGATTGAATAGTATTTGAGAAAAAAAAAATGTCAAAATGTAGCTATTTTATATCTATTCCCTGATCCTCTGTGATCTTGACCTTTGTGAGAGGTTGATGAAATTAGTATGTTTAGAAAGTTCTTGCCACAAAGCATCCTAGGGCTCAGTTTGACGAACGTGGCTAGAATAGTCTCCGAGAAAATGACAACGTTAAAGTTTTTACGACGGACAGACGACAACGGCCCAGAACATACTCACTTTCGCTTCACACGTGAGCTGTTTTACAATTTAAATCAAAGCCTCAAGTTAAACTTCAAACTACAATACAGTATACTATTGCTATATTCATATAGCTCCATTTATTGTACTAGTATTACTATTATCACACCCACCTAATGCGAGAAACCGGAGGGTAACAGCGAGCCTCTCCGCTGGGGAGATGCTCTCTCTCATGTTAGTTCCCTTTTTCTAAATTAATGGAGTGACAGCTCCGCCCCAGAACAGAGCCCTGGGGAACACCGTACACAAGCCCAGTGGGATTGGACTCTACTCCCAACACAGACACTACTTGCTTTCTTCCAAAGAGGTAAGACTGACTCAAAAAAAAGTGTAAAGCGGTACTCTTGATGCCAAAAACATAGTCTAAACGTTGAATGAGAATCTGGTGATCTATCGTGTCAAAAGCAGCGCTCAAATCAAGAAGGGCCAGAACAGAAACATTATCTTCATCACTGGCGGTGAGCAGGTCATTCACAACACGAAGCAACGCCGTCTCTGTGCTGTGACTGGGGCGGTAGGAGGATTGAAAAACGTGCCAGAGGTCATTACTTTTGATATGGTCGAATAACTGCGACAAAACTATTTTCTCTAGTAATTTTGAAAGAAATGTGAGGTTAGATACAGGTATGTAATTTGTCAGATCATTTGGGTCAAGAGTGGGCTTCTTTAAGAGAGGTTTTACAATGGCAGTTTTGAAACATGCTCGGACAACACCTGTTCTAAGAGACTGGTTAACAATTTCTGTGACAGCTGGCACAATCTCCCCTTTCCAACCTCTCCCTTGCCCTCTCCCTCCCCCCTCTCTCCTCCCCCCCCCCCTTCTCCACCAGCTGTGTTTAAAGGGGTATATGAGTTTAGCTTTTGGTCTGCGTTATCCTTTTAGTCCCGACTCACTACAGCAAGAGATGGATGGACCATGATAATAAAAGGGCAGTGGTAGATTAGCTTGGCGCCGTCTGGCGCCGAGCAAATCTGCCACAGCCCTTAAGATTATCAATGTCGATCCATCTCTTGCAATTGGTACATAGTTATTAGGTAACATCTCCAAACTTTGAGAAATGCGCCCTCGGGTTAAATGGATTAAAACAACACTGGAACCACTACAGTTCTAACTCAGACTCCGAAATGCCTAATCATTTTGATTCGCTGGAAGGTGAGCTTGCGCTATTCTCTGTTTCTGTCCCCTTACTCCAGCAGAGGGGTTTGTTTATAATTGCTGTCAACGCGTCTGATACACTATGAAAGGCAGTCAGTGAATCAGCTCGCGCTGCTTCTTCCACGCTCAGACCAGCATAATGAGAGAGGCAGGCAAGAGGTATGATTCTCACTAGCATTCGCATCTGCGGGTGCTATGAGGATCTACGTTTATTCCAGACAGGATGTGAGTATCAGTGAGTGTATCTAGGACAGTGTGAAAGTGGCCCTTTCTACTGATGAGAAAAGGCATAGATCCTCAGGCGTCATCATGCAAGTTACAGGACCGTGATCCATGAGAATCTGTGCCAATGTTTGTTTTTTCATTTCACACAATTTTAATTTCCAGGCTGATCGGGGGAAGGGGAGGGAGATGCGCTATTGTGGTTTGCAGTGAGTTTCAACCGTTTCTTTTGTTTTTGAGTAACCGTAAGACAATGACCATATAAATGAACACACCCCCCCCCCCCCCCCCTACTTCGTTTTGGTAGACAGATTCGGGTTCACTACGGAATAATTATACTTGGATCTGCTGAGGCACATATACCGGCGGGTTTCTTCTGAAAACTCAGAAATTTAAAAGCCAGGATACAAATTAAGAATATATACTGACATGGGCTTGGACAGGGCTGTTATTTGGTTGAGGGCTGGGGGCAGTACAAGGCTAGAGCCAGCTTTGAAGGCCTGCCGTCAGATGGTACGGCAGAAGGTTCTCTGTTCTGTCTGATGTGCACAGAGACAACTGTACCTATCAAGAAACATTCATTTCACCGTTACCGCATACTTTCACGAGGATATTATATTCTTGTTTTTACATCAGACGGATGACATTCACTGTTTAGCAATGTTCGCCTACAAGCATAGACAAAACTCCCCAAGAGGCATAGATCTTTATGAGTTCCGCGCAGCATGCGGGGGCTTGTGAGAAGCTAAATGTATTTCTAAGTCGAATTACCTTCAAGCTGCTATGTTTACGTAGTTTAATTGGGTTGTGGTGATGAAAAGAACACAGGCTAAACGTCGACAACTGCAAGAGTCACATATGCTCATATGCGCCTAGGAGTACTGAGGCGCTGTCATAAGAATCTGTACGTATCTTGCTGGCTAGTGTTGCCTCTATGCTTCTATGTTTACGCACCCGGGATAAAATCGCGGCCACCGAGCCCAAAACCAGACACCCATGGCTGTCAACACGCGCGATTCGACGACCTTCCCGGCTCTGCGGCGTAGAATAGTGCGATGCTCATGCTCCTTGTAGGTTCACGGCAGTGCAAACTCGAGTCTGGAGACTAACCGATTAAAGCCACGCCTACGCGTCTTGAATCTGTTCAGTGCCAGTCGACGCAGACTGTGTTTCTGCAATCTTCGTAAATTCAAGAAAAAGAAAAAAAAGAAAAAAAAACTTAAATGTCTCAGGAACATGGATTCAAAGTGGTGTAAGCAAGAGGCATAGATCCTCATGAGCCCCAGCAATTGCGGGGTGTTCGTGAGGAACTATGCCTCTTGCAGTAACTGGGAGAGGAAAAGAACCTTAGCATCACGCAGGAGCGCTAAAGAATGTATGCCTCTAGAAGATGAAAGACACTTGTTGTGTGTCTGGAGAAAGAAATCTATGCGTTTTTCAAAGTGCAAACACGACTAACTCCTGTAGCAAAACGTCTTCAAGCTCACGACGGCCGCAGTGGGCCCGCCCACAGCCGTGCGCGGGACCACTGCGGCCGTCTTGGGCACAAGGCCCTTTGCTTACTGGCAAGACAACGTTTCGTGATGCAATCCGGCAATTTCGGGGGAGGGGGGGTTGGGGGAGGGGGGGACACCCAAGTCTTACTTTCTTTCAGTTTTATTTTCCGGGTTTGCGGTTAAGGTACAGCGAGTGTAACTTTAAAGCCCAAACATCTCCTTCCCCTGGAGCACACAGAGGTAACTCAGTGTGTGACGCTGGTCTGTAAATTTTGACAAAAATCAGAGGCCACAACACTACAAACTTTGAAGCCCAACATTGCTCAGTAACATGCATGCGCGGATTTATACGTCTACCAGATGGCTGCCATTTGCTTAAAAATCTTTTTGTCATTAAAGACAAACTTGTTCTTGTACAGACAGTCAAGGAATATATCTTCCTGTGCACAAGGGGTTTTACTGCAGTGAGACAGAGCTGGCGTTTATCAAATTCACTGCCAGTGGTGACAGATACATCTCTCTCTCTCTCTCTCTCTCTCTCTCTCTCTCTCTCTCTCTCTCTCTCTCTCTCTCTCTCTCTCTCTCTCTCAATGCTTTTTCGAGGTCTAAAAATACCGCACAATGTACACAAATATCACCTGATGTATTCAATCAGCATTTTCTCTCCACTGCCAGTAAATTACTTAAGAATACGTCCCCCGATCATTCACCTGTTGTGTCGAACAAGTTAAAGACGTTCTGCGCAGAAAGGCTCAGTCCTGACACCTCATTCACTGTTCCGCTCTTAACAGTTCATGACGTGGGGAAAAACATTTCATCATTAAAGAATAAAGGTACGTCTGGCCATGATGGTATCAGTAGCGTTGTCTTAAAGATGGCCATACCATATATCACTGAGTCACTAACATACATATATAATCTTTGTATTCAGCAAGGGAAATTTCCGTCTAGTTTAAAGAAAGCTAAGGTAATCCCCCTGCCTAAAACAAAAAATCTCACTGATCCTAACATGTTCAGACCTATTTCCCTGTTGTCAACTGTATCCAAACCGCTCGAAAAGCATATTCATACGCACTTACATCAGTTTCTGGAAACACATAAGCTCTTTCATTCATTACAGTCTGGCTTTCGTCGGAAACACTCATGTCATACAGCACTAATACACTTAGTTGACAGATGGCTGGCCGCCATAAATAGCGGACACATGAATGGAGCTGTATTTTTGGACCTGTCAAAAGCGTTTGACCTAGTTAATCATGATAAACTGATTCAAAAACTTGCTGTTTATCAGTCAAGTGTTAGCACCCTTGCGTTTTTTACATCATATCTAGACGGGCATACACAATCATCATCATCATCATCATCAGTCCCTTGCCCGAACTGGGCGTTGGGGGGACTGAAAGGCAGCAGCAACAGACAGTGCTCTCCACTGAGTTCTATTTTGGGCGGTGGCAAGCAAGTCTGGCATCTCGAGTTCGGTCCATTCTTTTATGTTTGCGACCCAACTCTTTCTCTGACGACCTCGCCGACGACTTCCTTCGAGAGTGCCTTGGAGGATAGTCTTGGACAAGGTGTTGTGTCGGGTCACGTGGCCAAACCAAGCAAGCTTGCGCCGTTTCACGGTTGCCAGAAGGGGTTCATGTGGGCCCACCAGGGAAGTGACGATGCTCCGTACATATTCGTTGGTCTTGTGCTCGCGGTACGAGATGCGGAGCAACTTCCTCAGGCACTTGTTCTCAAAGGCCTGGATTTTCTTTTCTGAGTCTGCAAGCAGTGTCCAAGTCTCACAGCCGTAGAGTAGAATAGACACTACGAGGGACTTGTAAAGCCTGTACTTGATGGTGAAGCTGATGGAGTTACTTCGCCATATCCTGTCCAGCCTGGCCATTGCGGATGTTGCTGTACCTATCCTGATACGGATCTCTGCTATGCAACTACCGTCTTTGGACAGGGTGGCTCCCAAGTACTTGAAGCTATTGACCTCTTCTAGCTTCTGGCCGTTCATGTGAATGTTGCTGCTGCTGTCGCTTGTGGTGTTGATCATCACTTTGCTTTTATCCGTACTGATCTCCATGCCATAAGACCCTGCGCTACTTGAAAGTTTGTCTGTCAGGTTTTGGAGCTCACTATTGCTGCCTGCCATGAGGTCAATGTCGTCTGCGAATCGAAGATTGCACAGGGATCTGCCACCAATAGAGATTGAAGTATGATGGTCGTGGAGGGTTTCCTGCATGATCTTCTCCAGGAATATGTTGAAAAGGACAGGAGAGAGCAGGCATCCTTGACGGACACCGATCGTCGTCCTGAAGAACTCGCCTGACCGATTGTTAAGTAGAACCGCGCTGCAGGCGTTCTTGTAAAGCGCTTCTATCATTTGGATCAGTCCCTCCTCTATGTTGAACGATCTCATGACTTGCCAGAGTCCGTCGTGCCAGACGCGATCAAATGCTTTCCTGAAATCAATGAAGTTGTGGTAGAGTTCGCGCTGATGCTGCAGATGTTTCTCGATCAGGACGCGGCAGTTGAAAATCTGCTCTACAGTGCTTCTTCCAACTCTGAAGCCAGCCTGTTCTTCTGCCAGCAGTTTCTCGGCGAAAGTTTTGAGGCGGTTGAGAATGATTCTAAGCATTACTTTGCTAGGGTGACTTATCAGACTGATAGTTCTGTAGTTCTGGCACTGTTTCAGGTTTCCTTTCTTGGGGAGCGGGATCACTAGAGACTGTGTCCATTCTACTGGCCATTTCTTTTGCTCCCAGATCTTTTGACAGAGTGTAGTGAGGACCTTCGTTGTTACTTCTCCTCCATGTTTCAACAGTTCAGCAGGTACGTTGTCTACACCTGGAGACTTTCCTCCCTTCAGGCCGTGTACGGCTGCTTCCACCTCTTCAGCTAACACTGGCAGGTCTTCAGCCTTCCTGGCCCCAGCCTGGTTGTTTTGGAGGATGCTGGTGTCTGGCTCAGCCTTGTAGTTATACAAGTCTCGGCAGTACTCAGTCCATCTGTTTAGTACAGCAGTGTTTTCCGTAAGGAGTTGCAGATTTGCAGCCTTGGCTACTTTGGACTGTGACGTAGACACCCTTGCTGGAAATATAAAAGAGGTGTTACTTTCTACAGCAGAAGAAGTGCTGGGGAAGCAGAGGAAGCGCAAACAGCCCTGGGTCACCGATGACATCCTCGATCTCTGTGATGAGAGGAGAGCCTGGAAGAAAAAGAGAGGCCAAGACCTCACATCAGCAAACAAGTACAGACTTGTCAACAAGAAGATCAGGAAGAGGATGAAAGAAGCCAAAGAAGATTGGATTGAAGACCAGTGTTGTAGCGTGGAAGAGGGCATGGCAAACGGCAACAGCAAGAAGGCTTATGAAACGCTAAGGACCCTCACCAAGACTCAACAGCGAACAGCCACAGTCATCGAAGACATACACAATACGTGTCTGTAAATGGAACAAACTCGGTAGAAGGGGTGATACAGCACGGAGTACCACAAGGGTCAATTCTTGGCCCATTATTGTTTTCTATTTTTATCAATGATCTTCCTTTACATATATCTGACCCCAATGTCACTTGCAGCCTCTTTGTTGACGATGGAACACTTGACATTTCATCATCAAATGTAACCTGTATGACTCAGTCACTACAGAAAAGCTTGAACGATGTATCTGAATGGTGTAAAAACAATTCCATGATACCGAACCCCGATAAAACTTAGTGTATGTTAATTACAACCAGGCAGAAACATCAGCTGAATCCATCTCGCCTTATGCTCTCGTTTAATGGCCAGCCTGTTGAACAAGTCAGAGAACAGCGCGTGCTTGGTATCATCATAGACAACAAGTTGTGCTGGCAAAGTCACATAACTAAAGTATGCAAAACAGTATCTAAAAATTTATTCCTTTTATCAAAATTGAGATATTTCACTGATGAACCAACAAGGAAGCTCTTCTATTGTGCACATATACAGCCACATTTAGATTACGTCTCCACTGTTTGGGACGGCAGTAGTGACGCAAACTTAAAAAGGCTGAACTCGCTCCACAGAAGGGCCATAAAAATAATTGTTGACAGGTTTACAGAAGTCATAAGTACTGACGACAAATTCAAGCTGCTAGATATCCTGCCACTTGAGCAGCAATTTAGTTACAACAAGCTGATACTCGTGTACAAAATTACACGCTCGGAAACGCCAACCTATCTCACTAATATATTTCATTTCGCTCACAGGTCTAGTCGAGCACCAGGAAACAATCTGGTAGTGCCCATGCCACGTCTAGATATTTATAAGACATCCTTGTCTTATTCAGGAGCTAAGATTTGGAACACGATTCCCACAGATATTAGAGCAGCCTCTTCAGTCAAAACGTTCAGGACACAACTGCTGAAATATCTTAGGAGTAGATAAAATACTATTTCAGCTACATGTTACTTGTGGTGTGTCATGTCTGGCAGGTGCGCATTGGTATACCAGTCTGCGCGTCGAACCCTTGCGTTCGTGTGTGTGTCGCATTTTTGCTTTTGATTAGAATTATTATTTCCTTTTCATTCATGCACATATTAACTTTTTACCCCTATGTGTGTGTGTGTGTGTGTGTGTGTGTGTGTGTGTGTGTGTGTGTGTGTGTGTGTGTGTGTGTGTGTGTGTGTGTGTGTGTGTGTGTGTGTGTGTGTGTGTGTGATGTATGCGTGAGCAAGGACATGATTGAAAACAGGTCTATGGCCTAATCATTTATCCTTGGAAAATAAAGTTTCATTTCATTTCTCTCTCTCTCTATCTCTCTCTCTCTCTCTCTCTCTCTCTCTCTCTCTCTCTCTCTCTCTCTCTCTCTCTCTCTCTCTCTCTCTCTCTCTCTCTCTCTCTCTCTCACACACACACACACACACACACACACAAACATGAGCACATCTCCAGGAGGAATAGATCCTCATGCGCCCTCCAGGCGCATGAGGATCTATGCCTCTTGGAGATGTTTAGAGCGCGCGCGCACGCACGCACTAACACGCACACACACATCGACGCGCTTTCAGAATTTCATGCAGGTGACCCGTGTACTTAGTAAATCATGTAGCTAGGTAAAGTCAACCTGCTTTCACACAATTTATAGCAAGACTGAAATTGTACCGTGAAGTTCTATTTTCTGAAGCCTATGAAGCAAAAGTGAAACTCATATCACGTAAAATATAAAATTACGTAAAATCTAAAACTTACGTCATGACAAATGACGTTTGACAAATCAATGACGCGTTTATCCTGCGCCCCTTATAGAACTCACTGACGCATTGTCAGATCTGTTTCATTAGGAGATAATTCAACATCAGAATCAGGTCAAAGACAAAATGTAGAGACTATTGATAGCGAGGACAGCTCTCATATATAAGGGACTTTATGGGTTATGGTTCATCCCATCTTGTTTTTCTTATTGTTGTTGTTGTTGTTGTTGTGGTCAAAGGCATATGTGTATGTTGTGAAACAATAGGCATAACTCTGAAATGTGACGCAACGGTCTTTTGCCTTTATTCCGGAAAATGACGAGCAATGCCTATCCACGTAACCGACCACGGTTCTATTCGCTACTGTTGCGATTCGTGTCTTATAGTTTTTAAAAAATCTTTATTTGGCTATTAGAGGGACAACTCTTAATAGATGCGTCAGCTATTCTGGCACCACCCTTGAACTGTCGTTATTTATATGTCTTCAGCACTGTCTCCAGAAATGCATGAAGTCTGCGGCGGGCAACGGGTACCCTTGGACCGAGAGCCCAAAGTGTCTGATTGGAAGTCAACCTGTTTTTAGCGTGGTGACAGCAATTTTGATCGCTTTGTCAGATAATCTTGTTAAGGGGACAGCAGCGAAACCGTATTACCGCAGATAGAACACCAATGACCTACTCCTGCCGAGAGACATGATAAAATGTGTGCAGCAAGTGGCGTAGATCTTCATTAGGCCCCGCAAATTGCAAGGGTTCATGAAGATCTATGCCTCTCGCGTAAATGGAAGTCAGAAAAGATAGATTTCAATCTTTGTAGAAGTGCTTCAAGTGACGTCACTCGGCCGTTGAGCAAAAGATCTCTGAGATGATGTCGACCTCAATTGGCCATGTCTCATAGAGCGGGAGAGAACTGGGGCTGACTGACAAGGTTCTAACACCTTTTGCTGAGCGGGACATTTTTATTTTCAACCAAAAAACAAGACAACGTACGTGCCGTAGAGAACAGACTGCTATATAGAGTTCCCCGCTCCGGCTGCTAAGAATATGAAGGAAAACCACGTGATCGCGTTCTTGAATACCATTGGCCTCCCCGTGCATTTTTTGTTTTTTTCCGAATAAAGGTTTGTTGCTGCTAGCACGGCGTGGTATGGCTTTACAGTAGTGCTTCTAGGCTCCACAGAAGTCAGTTTGGAGGCGGAGCTGGGTAGCTCCGTTAGTAGAGCGATCGACTCTCGACCGAAAGATCATGGGTTCGAACGCAGCTGGGGTCAAAATTTGTTCCGTCAGACCTCTTTTCGGTGCCGCAACGTCTTTGAAATCACCTTCGTGGTCAGTGGACAAAAGACGTTAAGCCCTAAACGTTAAACCTTAAACGTTAAGTTTGGAGATCAACATACCCAATGCGCAAAAGGTCATCGGGCCGACGTCGGCCGACGGTACCCCGCGCACATCGACCAACGTCGGCCCGATGGCCTTTCGCGCATTGGGATAACTTCTAGGTTACACATCGTATACTCTAGTAGTCGTTTGTGTATTGTAAATTTCGGAGTAGCTCCTTGCGCATGCACGATATCCATCATGGCGGCGGAACTCTGCATATTGTAGACTGCTCTGGGGAAAACAGTATAGCAGAATAACACATCAAAACCGTCATTACAAAACATGTTTTCAAGTTCAAGCGATCTGAAAATGTCATACATTAACACGGCAATGTGTTTTCTAGGAGTGCCGTAAAAAAATAAAGAAAGCGTTAAATGTTGGCGTTAAAACGCTGTGGTGTCGATCGTCTCATTAATAAACTATTAACTCATTCAGCCCGACGCACGTATTTCCCAAATTTTGGAGGCGTCATCTAACGACTATGCACCTGTTGCAGGAGATGAATCGACCATGATAATTCAAGGGTAGTGCCAGATTAACGTGGCGCCAACAGGCGCCAAGCTAATCTGGCACTATCTTTCAGTGAATTATCATGGTCGATCTATCTCCTTCTGTAGTGCGTCAGGGCTGAATGGATTAACGAAACGTTTGGTGTGAAGGCAATGGGTTCAGAAACGTCACCTGCGTCCACTGGCAGAAAAGGGGTTAAACTCGTGCATCGCGCATGTCATTTGGTGCACATCATCATCACCAGCATCATCATCAGTCTCATCATCATCACCACCATCATCATCACCACCATCATCATCACCATCATCATCATCACCACCATTGTCATCACCACCATCATCATCACCACCATCATCATCACCACCATCATCATCGTCGTCGTCGTCGTCGTCGTCATCATCATCACCACCACCATCACCATCATCATCATCATCATCACCACTATCACCATCATCATCATCATCTTCATCATCATCTTCAACTTCAACATCATCATTCAGGGGCGTCGTTTGGTTGGTTAGCAAGCATGAGTGGTACAAATAGTTTCAACGTCTGATGCGGTAAGTGTTGTTCGACCGACGCCTATTACCACGACAGCTCAAAGTGTGTGTCTGATTAGCTCGGCGCCTTGAGGCACCGAGATAATCAGACACGAACGTTGAGCTGTCATGGTAAATCCATCTACACAAAGTCTGAGCTGTCACGGCTCATCCGTCAACCGCAGCTGCTGCTGCGAGTAGGATGTTACACGATATTGCAAAAGGCTGCTTGTCATTCGAAATGAACTTTTCTTGCCCGTATCATCTCAGATTATTTCTTCGCGGGCTGTCATGGCAAGCTGTCTAAGCGCTGGACAGAAACGTAATTTAAGAAGGAAAGAGTCTCTGAGATTAAAACAACAATCACATATCCATATTTTTCAGTAAATTCTGACCACACCGGAGAGAAAAATCCGATAAAAAAAAATCAAGTTTTATACACAAATACAGCTTTAAATCGAAATACCAGAAGAAAAGCAGAAAAAAGAAACACACTTAAAAACATGAACGTTATGTGCACCATGCTTAGAAAAGACAAGTATAAGACAGCTTTATAAATAATTTGAACTTGTCCTTTCTAAGCGTGTTTCTTTCTTTGTAGGGGATTCCGTGGTATTTTACGCGCTAAAAAGTCAAATGCTTGTTCTGGATTTTATTTTTACATAATTTGTTTAAAACGCTTGCAGTGTATATATATATATATATATATATATATATATATATATATATATATATATATATATATATATATATATATATATATATATATATATATATATATATATATATATATATATATATATATATATATATATATATATATATATATATAAATTATCTACTAAAATTACATCTGCATGATACAAATTCGTATAATTGAACCATATAGCTTTAATTGTTTTAGAATTCATCATCATGGTACCGGCAGCACATCTTTTCACTAGACTTTATTATATGCATATACCTATTTGGGTGCGATGCAGGGGCCAGTTGCATGAGTACATTTAGTCCTGCAGCAGCCACTAAACAAGGTGCTCCACTACAGCGGAGCACCTTGCTTTGTGGCTGCTGCATAACCGTATAAGCTCACTCATGCAACTGAACCCTGGACCTTGCGTTGAAGCAGAGCCAACCAAGCAATGTGTTTATCTCTTCAAGTTGTCGAGGGATATGTCCATCCGGCAGGCAAAAAGTCCTGAGGCCGTCGTTAGGCCACGTTCTCTCGAGTACCTGCTGCTTCCACGCTTCCTACTGTCCCTGTTCTGATTCTGTCTCTAGTGTCTGATGGGACCGACTACACGTATACACCAAGTCCCTGTTTGAAACCACATGACCACCCCCTCCCCCCACCCACGCCCCCACACCCATCCACCCCACCCCTACGTCTGAGCATCACAGACTGGAAGGAAATGATGGTATTAAACCCTGACAGCAAAGGACATAGATTCTGCAAGTGACTAAATTAGGTAAATTATGAAATATTTATGTGATATTTAATGTTATGTTTAAATTAATTAGCTTACATGTTTTATGTGATATGCCGTTAGAATGTGATGTGTACAGTGGTTGTATTTTTTCATCGGTCTCATTTTAGATTATGTTTTTTTTTTTTTTTTTTAACTAATCCTTTTACTTCTATTTTATTATCTGTGAGCTGTAACAAGAATATTCCTTTTGGGACAATAAATATCTTGAATCTTCTCATGAGTCCCTGCGGCTCAGCCGCAGGGGCTCATGAGAATCTATGCCTCTTGCACATAGATAGGTCTGACTCAGTACCACAGCTTTGGTGTTGTCTCCAATGTTTGACCAAGGTCTGGCCAATTTTCAGGGCATGTGACAGGATCAGTCCAACACGACAAGTCGCATAGGTCCTCAAGAAAAAGCCAGCTTATGAGGATCCAGAGCTCTTGAGGTCCTTATCTACATCAGTGTTTCTCTCACGGAGGTACCTAGAAGATGTTCAATCTATGATCGAGCTATACCAGGGTACATTTTAGTTTTCTCGGTGTGTCTTCAGGACTTGAAGACTTACAAGGCTTTCGGGGGCATTTTCTCGCATTTTCTAGCACATTCTCGCATTTTCTCTCAAATCTCCGATTCCCCACCCCCTTGCCCCCTCCCCCCTAAATCACTTTATTTAACTGATTCTAAAATTAACCCTTTGCGTGTCGGAAGCGGTTTTTGTCACGATGATTTCTGTAGGAATCATCGCGACTAAAACCGCTACCGACACGCAGTGGGTTAAAATGCCCCATGTACACGAATTTAGGTGAAAACAAACATATGACGATATGTCGGGATCACTATAAAAGTCTGACGCTTCGCTTATAACAAACGTCGCTTATGACAACAGAAATAAAGGTTATCACATCCGGATTTTACTGTTTTCAGGGAAAGTGTACCGCACAATTAAACCCCAACTCAAACAATTACAGAACTCTTCTGCCAACCATCGCCTGTGAGACAGAAAAATATGTTTACCCGTCAGAAAGGATTTTTAAAAAATCGCCCAGGCAAAAGACGAGTTGCTCTATATAGCATGTCCGTTGAAAGGTCCCGATAAATTCACGTGGCACAGTTGCAGTGCGCCTAGACTGATCAGTGTTCAGGTCGTACTCTATAGGCAATAGCTGTTCCTGTCGCCAATAACTCGCCCGATAGGGATGTCCATTATCACTTCGGTGCATTAGACGTTAAACCCCGAACTAACAATAACAACAAAAATCTAAGATATGTCGTATGCTCCTCAAAGCGTACCACGTACAATTAAAACACAAACCTAAACTGTCCTTTTTATGTAAAACTCTTGTATCAGCCACTGCCTGTGATAAAAAAAGAAGCAGTTTCCAAATAAGGAAAGGCCTGGAGAAGAAAAAACCAGCACATATCATATATTCAGCGAAAGTGTACCGTACAATTAAACCCTAATTCAAACAATTACTAAGAACGTGAGCACTCTCTTCCCAAAATTACATTATATGAAAATTATTCTTTGATGGGCAGTATTCATTGCTCCGTTTCCCGTCCAAACCAAAACATCACATTTCGGACTAGTAAATAAGCACCACGTGAAAGTCACTGCAGATGGATCGACCATGACAGTTTAAGGATGGTGCCAGATTAGCTTGGCGCCTACAGGCGCCAAGCTAATCTGGCACCACCCTTGAACTGTCATGGCCGAATTGTCTGGACCAGAAGAATTGTCGCATTTTCGGGACCAGTTGGCGCTGGGGCTGAAAAGACAGATGTGTGCAGCGTCGATAACGCAAACATTATATTTTGCTGAAATAACACTTCCGTCTCCCAGGCCCGTCGATATTAAACTGTTTTCCGCCAAAGATAACGTCGCTGGGATATGCCAGAGAAAAACGCCTTGATATGCCAGAGAAAAAAACGCCACTGGTCTTTTTGCAGTGCAAACAATTTCCCTCCAAGGCTGACAAGCACTGTTCTCTTTTTAAATGCAGCCTATCGCTTTTTTCAGGCAAGACAGTTTTCTTCCTAATTTGACGTTTGTTGTTTGGTGTTGGTGTTGCTGTTCCTGGTGTTGTTGCCGTTGTTGATGTTGATGTTGTTCGTTTGTTTGTTCGTTGGTTGTTTGTTTTGGCTGGTTGTTAGGAAGTAATCCAGACCAAAAAGGTGACTGCCAAGCGTGTGAAATGCAAAGAAGTACCCAACGGAGAAAGAAACACGCTTAGAAAAAAACGGTACAACAGAATTTATTAATATTTCGGGTAAATACCCTTTGTCAAAATAGACAAACAAACAGAGACATTAGCCGCTACTTATCTTCATATGCAGAAGGAATGTGGTTGTTAGGAAGGTCTGAAAAGTGCAGAATTGTTCCTGTTTTTTCAGGGCCGACAGTTTGTTCCCAGTGTGACATTTGTTGTTGTTGTTGCTGATGCTGATGTTGTTGTTGTTCCTGCTGTGCTGTTGTTGTTGTTGCTTTTGTTTTTGTTGTGATTCATGCTGCTATTGTTGTTGTTCTTCTTCTTCTCCTTGATGATGATGTTATGGTTGTGGTGGTGGTGGCGATGGTGTGTGGTGTGATGTTCGTGTGTGTGTGTGCACGAGAGAGTGTGTGTGTGTGTGTGTGTGTGTGTGTGTGTGTCTGCGCGCGCGTGCGTGCGTGCGTGCGTGCGTGTGTGTGTGTGTGTGTGTGTGTGTGTGTGTGTGTGTGTGTGTGTGTGTGTGTGTGTGTGTGTGTGTGTGTGTGTGTGTGTGTGTGTGTGTGTGTTGTAGGGAGGACCTTTAGGTACAACTGTCTAATCTGACAAATTTCTTCCTTTTTTTATCTTTTCAGCACAGAATATTCATGGCTAGTCAAATGATATTTTTGTACTTTTTTTTTCAAGGAACAGTTTTATTCAACGAGTCTCAGTAAAATGTTCTTTTCAGGTTTGAACAAATATTGTTCATCTTTAAGTGCATATGTTCCATTTTAGGGCAGATATTTGCTTGTTTGTGTTTTTTTTTTAAAGTCAGCTGAATAGTTTGTTTCTTCCCCTTGGTCTTTGTAGCGGGGTTTGTCGCAGTGATTCACATCATAATCACCACGACAAAAACCGCTACCGACAGTTAAAGGATTACATTTGTACTAATGTATCCATTACGCTTAACCCATTTAGTCCTAACGCACTACAGCAGAGTCTGAGAATCTACCATGATAATTAAAAGGTAGTGCCAGATTAGCTTGGCGCCAGCAGGCGCCAAGATAATTTGGCACTACCCTTGAATTATCATGGTCGATCCATCTCCTGCAACTGGAATATATTTGTTAGGGGACTCCTCCAGCCAAAATCTGAGAAATACGGCCTAGGGGTTAAATGGGTAAGTGCATACTTACCTGAAGGCTCTAGGCTATATTTTAAGGGTCCAGTGTTGAAGATCAGAAAACGTGTCCGAATTAATCCGAGTGGGCTACATTGATGGCGCGATCGAAGTAACTATGACCGCTCTCAAGTACTGGACCATTATGCTATAATAGGCTGGTCTGTGATTTTGGACCTACGGCTATAAGCCGTAATGTCCAAAATCACAGACCAGCACGCACATGTAGAGTTCAAAAACTCGAACGGTTGGCAAACAAGCTATTTGTGACAAGGACGCTATTTAGTGTATTTCAACATTGATTCTTATTTTGTATGTTTGCCAAAATATTATGGCGCGTTAAGAAGCAGACTGAAGTACAGTAAATTAAAGCGATCTGCTCCATGGCACACTGTGATTGCTGAAACTCGCCGATGCAAGGGGTTATTAACCCATATCATACTGAGGCTAAAAGCTTCACATTTGTACATTGCCATATGCAAGCTACATTATAGTACTTACAGAAAATGATATAGACCAATGGCTTTAGTTCAAGGGTGGTGCCAGAATAGCTTAGCGCCTAGCGCCCCCAAGCTATTCTGGCACTACCCTTGAACTATTTTAGTCAAACTTATTTCACACACTGTTGTATTCCGAATGATAAGGGTTAATGTTGTCTTGCTTTAACTAAGCATTTCCTACCCTTCTTTTTTCACAATCCATGTCAGCAGGCACACGTGCCAGCGGGATTGCACTGCTTTTTGAGCGTAACGGAAGTAACTCTCCCGCGTACAAAGGTGAGGAAGAGCAGAAACGTATTTCATTTTACGACATTCCTACTTCATAATTTAAGTCAGCCCTTTTGTCCAGCATCATTGTAAAACATACTAAAAACGTTAACTAATCTAGTCAGCCCTTTTGTCCAGCATCATTGTAAAACATACTAAAAACGTTAACTAATCTAGTCAGTCCTTTTGTCCAGCATCATTGTAAAACATACTAAAAACGTTAACTAATCTAGTCAGCCCTTTTGTCCAGCATCATTGTAAAACATACTAAAAACGTTAACTAATCTAGTCAGCCCTTTTGTCCAGCATCATTGTAAAACATACTAAAAACGTTAACTAATCTAGTCAGCCCTTTTGTCCAGCATTATTGTAAAACATACTAAAAACGTTAACTAATCTAGTCAGCCCCTTTTGTCCAGCATCATTGTAAAACATACTAAAAACGTTAACTACTCTAGTCAGCCCTTTTGTCCAGCATCATTGTAAAACATACTAAAAACTTTAACTAATCTAGTCAGCCCTTTTGTCCAGCATCATTGTAAAACATACTAAAAACGTTAACTAATCTAGTCAGCCCTTTTGTCCAGCATCATTGTAAAACATACTAAAAACGTTAACTAATCTAGTCAGCCCTTTTGTCCAGCATCATTGTAAAACATACTAAAAACGTTAACTAATCTAGTCAGCCCTTTTGTCCAGCATCATTGTAAAACATACTAAAAACGTTAACTAATTCGAGACGTGCCGCCTACGGATACGCGGCGGTTCGCCGCGTATCCGTAGGCTGCAAGTCTCGAACGAGTTAATAAAGGAGATATTGCGATCTGTTAACCACTTACTGACTGGAGTAGGTCGCTTTAAGCATTAGTGTTTCTGTCGCTAGCTATCTTGCATACACGAAAACAAATGGCCAGATGTGTAATGTATATAATTATAGTATAATGTCCCAACGGTTCAGATGTAGGCTATTGCGCACGACGCATAAGACAATAATACTATCAGGTATACACAATGGATTACAGCCGCTGAAGCATAGCCAATTATTATCATTGATGATGATTAATGCGATAGCTGTTCTCTTCTTACGTATGTACAAGATGAAAGGTATTGTGCACACTTATTGAGGTCTATGCATCTCGACGAAGCCTGTTACGTGGTAGTCGTAGTCGTAGTATGATACAATCACATCAGAGGCACGCACGTAGGGTTTTTGTGAAGAAACTTCACTCAGCTGCAACTCGTCACACGTGGCACAAGGTTGTAGACCACAATGGAGTAACAGTTTCAACAATATTTTATTGCAGCGATGCGATCTCCGCACAATGCATCCACAAATGCACACTGATACACTGTCTCCACTACAATGCATCAACACTTTTGACACACTGTTTCTCCCATACAATGTACACACATATTTCCTAACACCGTCTTTTATACTATTACAGATTTCCTGAATAATCTAGCCAATTCACACAACACAACCAATCAGAATAGAAAACGTAACCAAACTCATTAATATTCATTAAAAAGAACACTGTAGATCAATCCAGAAGTTTCTACTAAAGTCTAAGCGAATTGGAAAAAACGTTGCGAAATGTAGCCGACAGCATTGACGTCATATCGGAGGTCACTAGAAAGATCGCGACCCTGCTCAAACCTTTCCGTCTAATGTAGGTCAAACCTTTACAACATTGTAGCGGAAACTACGCGTCACAACAAAAATCGATCGCAATTCTCCGTTCAAAAATAATAATAATAATAATAATAATAATAATAATAATAATAATAATAATAATAATAATAATAAATAAATAAATAAATAAAAATGAATCTTATTAAAAGGTACGTAATTTTTATTAAAAAAAATAACTCAAATAAATATCGGATCTTTCCTATGATTAACACACTCATGCTCTTAAATAATAACACAAACACAAACGTAACAAAGCCAAACAGCAGAGTGTGCTTATCTATGAGGCATTGTTTCCTTTTCAGCCCGATTCACTGCTGAGAAAAATCATGTCGAACACAATCCAAGCGCAAGAGACATAGATCCTCATGAGCCCCGCACGGGGGCTCATGAGGATCTATGTCTGTTGCCGAAACTACTTTGTATCCACGTTCCTCGGACGGTAGGGGTGTTGGGGCGGTCCGTGGTGCAGCGCCTGCCACCAATGCAAGAGGTGCGAGGTTCGATACCCGGTTCCGGCGTCGGACTTTTCTCCTCTAGTAAGTGTCACCGTTAATTCGGGCGGACCGTCGGGGGTTCTTTCTCCGGGTACTCCGGCTCTTTCCTCCCCCACGAATTTGGTATTAATTTTCAGTCCACTTAATCAAATTCCAAAAATATTTTTTAAAAAACCGATTTAAATTTCCAAAAAATTTCAGTAGCTCGCTTGATCTTGCCCTTAGCACCACGTGAATGTTCTGTGTTTATGTACAGTGTGTGTGAGGGAATGCGCGTGATTCACGTGAGCGTGCTTGTTGGGTTCAGTTCGCGGCTATGTCTTGCGCATTGAGTTATATTATAAGTATGAGAAATGCGCCATATAAATACTATGTATTATTATTATTATTAATTAACAGAAACACAGTGTGCGATAACTTGCAGTGAAATTGTCAACCTGAGACCTTTTTTTTTTTTGTTGTTGTTGCCCTGCCTCGTTATGTTACTCTAGATGTTGATATGTGATACGCCCCCTTTCTCGGAGAGGGGGGTGGAGGGGGGAAAGTGGGGAGGGGGGGGGCGGGGACTTCCATATGCATTGCTTCCAGTCACTTGCTTAGCGTACCCCCTCTTTCCTATCTTGTGTGTGTGTGTGTGTGTGTGTGTGTGTGTGTGTGTGTGTGTGTGTGTGTGTGTGTGTGTGTGTGTGTTGTGTGTGTGTGTGTGTGTGCTTTGACCATAGTAGATCTATGATCATTGCTCGATAATGCACAATTCTAATAATAAAATAATTACGGTATTTATAATGCGCTTATCTTATAATAATTATAACTCTAAGCGCGCACTCACAACTCAGCACGCATGCGCACGCTTAGACAACGGCTCGCGTACCACAAAAAGTAAAATACATTACGACAGTCAACTTGGGGTGGGGAGTGTGGTGATATAGTGCAAGAACTGTTGAAAGAGGTGAGTTTTGAGGGCGGACTGGAAGGAGGAGAGAGAGTGTTTCTGACAGAGAGAAAGAGTGGGAGAGTGTTCCAGACGGATGGACCGTATACAGAGAAGGAGCGGGGGCCGAAAGTGCTGAGTTTGGTGCGGGGAATGTGGAGGCGGAGAGGGTCGGAGGCGGAGCGGAGGGAGCGGGGAGGAGTGTAGGGGTGAAGTAAGTTGGAGAGATAGGCAGGAGCGCAGTTGTTCAGGGATTTGTAGCAGAGAGACAGAATCTTGTTTTGGATGCGTTGGGGGATGGGAAGCCAGTGAAGGAAAAAAATGTTTAGGGCTTAACGTCTTTTGTCCACCACGAGGGTGATTTCAAAGACGGGGACAACGAAAAAGGGTCTGAGCAAATTTTGACCCTAGCTGGATTCGAACCCGGGACCTTTTGGTCTGGAGACAAACGCTTTTACCACCGAGCCACTCCAGTGAAGGAGTTTGAGCAGGGGAGTGATGTGGTCGGACTTTTTCTTTCTGAGGACGAGACGGGCAGCATTGTTCTGGACACGCTTGAGGGTGAAAGTGGTGGAGTGAGGGAGGCCGGAAAGGAGAAAGTTGCAATAGTCGATGCGAGATAGGATGAGAGAGACAGCAAGTTTGGTGGCAGCTTCGGTAGTGAGGTATTTTCCGATCTGACTGATGCGGCGGAGGTGGAAATAGCATGCCTTTGCCCTGACAGTGCTTTTTTCCTACTGACTTGGTAGTTTCTTCTAAATTACAAGCACTGGCAGTCAACCCTTTTGGTCTAGTTTTTTTTTTACTATAATTTCCCCTTTTTTAGTAGGTTCTCTCTTAGGGTGCATGGGAATTTGGCTCTAGGTGGAGGCATGAAATGTATGCCCTTGAAGAAACCGCAGTAAAATGTGGTCTACTTTGCAGAAGTTCCTTCTCTTCCTCCAGAGTTGCCGATGGTGTGCTGAAGAGGTCGCCTTGACCGAAACGGCTACCCATACCAGCTAAATATCTAACCCCCTTGGGGGACCTAAATTTCCATGCACCAAGGGATATGTGATACTTAGCGCACCCCATCTCTCCTATCTTTTTTTTTTTTTTTTTTTTTTTCTTTTTTGTGCTTTG
The DNA here is from genome assembly GCA_036245525.1 of Semisulcospira habei. Taxonomy (NCBI): domain Eukaryota; kingdom Metazoa; phylum Mollusca; class Gastropoda; family Semisulcospiridae; genus Semisulcospira; species Semisulcospira habei. The sequence goes on along the minus strand of BTPG01000001.1, from coordinate 77,391,950 downwards.
ACCAAAGAAGATCTATGATCATTGGTCGATAATGCACAATACTCTCCCCTGACAGTGCTACTCACTTGGTAGTTTTTACTGCAGATGTGGTATGACCGCGACCATCAAGAGAAATAGATCTTCATGAGCCTCTGCATGCCGGCGTTCATGAGGATCTATGCCTGTTGCAGATGTAATGAGCTGTGAGTTTGTTGCAAAACGCTTGCCCGCATTGTCTTCCTGATATTGGTTTTCGTATTTTAACCTGTTCACGTCCGGTGAACGCAGATAGTGTTTTGAAACTTTGTTCATTCAACGCCAGAGTCCCAGCCGTCCCAGGAACATGGATACACAGTTAACAGAAGGTCCTCGGCGGGGTATTGCGCAGGTTCAGTTTGCTTCCCTTGAACGCTTGAACGTTGTCACGATTGGTAACCCCTTCATTGTCAGTGGACGCAGACTGTGTTTTGAAAATCGCTGTAGAGACTTCAACGTCAAAGATCCACAGCCGTCGAAGGAACATAGAGACAAAGTGGTCTTATCAAAGAGGCATAGATCCTCATGAGCCCCCGCAACTGCGGGGGCTCATGAGGATCTATACCTCTTGCACTTGAGTTGTACTTAATTTCTCTCGGCAGTGAGCGGCTTAATGCGAAGAATGCCTTGCTTGGTAATTTAAGTGTCTTTGTTTCCCAAGCAAGTCACAATAAATTTAGTAAAACAAGACCGTAAACACGCACACCATGGTGTCAGCAAGAGGCTGAGGTCTTCATGTGCCCCCGCTACTCTCGGTGGGGGGAGGGGGGAGGGGCGGGGAGGGGGGGGGAGTCGGGAGTGAGGGGGTCGGGGGTGGGGGTTGGGCTCATGAGGATCTGTGCTTCTTGCAGTTGGGCAGGGTTCACCTTTTCTCGGCAGTTGAGGAGTTGAAGCTGTCATGACAGATGTCGGGACACTCGAGACCAATGATCAAGGAAATTAATTTGCAGGCTTTCTGAGTCGGTACCGGGATACTGGGAACAGGACGTAGCAAAAATTTTAGTTTTTTTGTAAAAAAAAAAAAAAAATGCAATAATATTTTAATCACGCGCGAAACAAAAGAGCCTGTTATAGGTTTCGTATTAATTCGTGGTTAACCCCGGAGCAAGACAAGGCGAACGCTACCCATCTGCAAGAGACATAAAACTTATGTTTCTTGTTAGTCCCGTGTTCTTTGTGCCTATTTTTGTTCCCATTTCATTTGCGTTCTTCACGAGAATGTCGGTCAGTGTGTTGCGGTTTCAGACACGAAATTCGCGTCCACTTGCAGTAAAGGGGATAAATAGATAGTGTGCCTGCCATACACTCATTTGGCACATAGGTTTTCTTTCACAGACTTTCGATTATTCATATATGCCAGCTATTTTGGTGGTTTATTTGTTTGTATGTTTATGTGCTGTTGGTTGGTTGGTACCGTCTTTGTGTGCACATGTTTGTGTGGTTGGGTTGCTGTTTCTGTTGTTGTTGTTGTTGTTGTTGTTGCAGATGATGATTTTGATGATGTTCTTGATGCTGCTGTAGTTGTTGGTCATTTATTTGTTTGTCTATGGTTTCCTTTGGGTGTTTTATTTATTTTATTTAAA
>BTPG01000001.1:77365352-77380352 GCA_036245525.1 Semisulcospira habei | reverse complement strand
CTCTCTCTCTCTCTCTCTCTCTCTCTCTCTCTCTCTCTCTCTCTCTCTCTCTCTCTCTCTCTCTCTCTCAGGCCATTGACCTGTGGGTGTACTTGGGAGCATGAGGTGTGTGTGTGTGTGTGTGTGTGTGTGTGTGTGTGTGTGTGTGTGTGTGTGTGTGTGTGTGTGTGTGTGTGTGTTACTATTATATTTGTTGTAGTGTGTAGCAAGGACACGATTGAAAATAGGTCTGTGACCTAATCTTTTATCCTTGTAAAATAAAGTTTCATTTCATTTCTTCTCTTTCTCTCAGGCAACAGGGCTCCTTTCTTTAGATCAACAACTTAACTTAAATAAGTGCGTACTTATTCACAAAGCACTGAACGGGAAGCCCCACCACCCTCCCCCCCCCCCTCTCTCTCTCTCTCTCCTCCTCTCTCTCTCTCTCTCTCCTCTCTCTCTCTCTCTCTCTCTCTCTCTCTCTCTCTCTCTCTCTCTCTCTCTCTCTCTCTCTCTCTCTACCTGGCTAAGCTTTTCACTGAGAGCAAAAGGGTTTACAACACTTCGAGGAACAGTTTCGTCACCGAACTGCCCCGAATTGACTTGTTTAAATCCAGCCTTTCGTACGCGGATGCCTATTTATGGAACTCACTTCCTCCACATATACAGCAAACGAGACATCTTTTATTGTTTAGGACAAAAGCTTTTGAATACATCTCAGAGCAAACTTGAAAGAAACGTAGATAATGTGTCCAAAAGAGCCATGTCAATGATTTCCTTTTTTAACGCATTGTTTTGGTCCCCCGTTTTGCACGTGGGGCGGTCCGTGGCGCAGTGGTTAAGGCGCCTGCCACCAATGCCAAAGGTGCGAGGTTCGAAAACGGCTTCCGGCGTCGGACTTTTCTCCTCTCGTAAGTGTCACCGTTAATTCGGGCGGACCGTCGGGGGTTCTTTCTCCGGGTACTCCGGTTCTTCCACCCCCCCACCCCCCCACCCCCCACACACACACACACACACTTTGGTACCGGCTTTAGGCCACTTTACAAATTTCAAATACAGGCGATCAAAAATCTCTGTAACTTCAGTAGCTGAACTGGCCCCTCGTCTGTCTTGTACTGTGTTTGTCTTAAATGGCGTAAATCCGTGTCTGTTACGTGAGTGTGCGTGTTGGGTTTCAGTTCGCGGCGCCTTGAGTCGATTCGTCCAAAACTGAGAAAAAGCGCCTATATAAATAATAACGGTATTTTTATATATCTCTCTTTACTGTAGTGTTTTGCCTGTTCACTATATTCCTACACAAGAGTAGCTGTATCATAAGCCGGCGCAGTCGCTGTCTATAAACACTCACTTTACATCGCACCCCAACACCCCAAGACCCTGTCAATTGATGTGTGTGTGCGTGTGTGTGTGGGCAGTGGGCAGATGTTCACATCTGCACGGGACATAGACGACCCCGCCCTCCACGAGTCGCCTGCTGCCTTGCAGGCCTGGCCGCTTGGCTGCGGAAAGGCTAAGGGAGGAAACCCCTGACATCAAAGCCCCCGTGTCTCCGGGGAAGGCTTTTGAGCCAGAGACTAGGACAAGGACAGTCTGATATAAAACCTACGACCCGAGGACCTCGATGCCATCGTCCCAGCTTGCTAGGCCATGGCAGATGAACCAAGGGTTTAAAGGGTGGAGCCAGTACTGCGCACACTGCACTCCACCAAAAAGCTCCACCGCGCAGGCTTTAGGAAACGTCCACGGACCATGACACTGACCATTCCAAGTCCTGTAGCGACGGGCGAGGGGCGAAACGGCAGGTGAAAGATGTCACTGGAAGCCGCAGTCTCAAACCTGCATGCAGGCGGTTCAGGATATTGGTCGCCTGATGTTGACCTGGGGATGACAACATCACTCGGCACACCCTGAACGACCAAGCAGCCTTCTCTAGGGACAGCACTGCTTGCTCCACACGGAGAGGGGCCTAGAAAAGGTGGCCTAACCAAAGCTCGTCCCCTCGCAACCCCAGTTGGCTAGCCGCGGTCAACGGGCATCTTCTACTGCGGTCAAAAAACAAGAAAGAATAACGGATCCACTCTCATGACGACCACGACCGGACTCAACGTAGCATGCTGGAACGTCCGAACCATGCTCGACAAAGCAGACAGCGGACGCCCTGAACGTCGCTCCGCCCTCATTGCCCATGAATTGCGGAGGTTAAACATCGACATCGCCGCGCTCAGCGAAGTACGCCTTCCGGACGAAGGCAGCCTCCAAGAACTTGGTGCTGGGTACACCCTCTACTGGTCAGGCAGGCCTGCATCAGAAAGACGGCTTTCAGGCGTGGGTTTCATGGTCAAGACATCCATTGCGACTAAGCTGGAAAACCTACCAACGGGCCACTCAGACCGCATCATGTCCATGCGCCTCCCACTGAGACACCAGCAACACGTCACCCTTCTCAGTGTGTACTCCCCAACCCTCCTGGCAGAGCCTGCTGAAAAGGACAAATTTTACACTGACCTGCGCAGCCTCCTACAGAGTACCCCTGCAGACGACAAAGTCATCATCCTCGGCGACTTCAACGCCAGAGTGGGCCAGGACTCTGAAGCCTGGAAAGGAGTCCTCGGCAAGCATGGCGTGGGGAACTGCAATGACAATGGCCGCCTACTGTTGGAGTTCTGTGCGGAGCAGCAACTGGTCATCACCAACACTACTTTTCAGCAAAAGGACAGTCGAAAGACCACCTGGATGCATCCTCGCTCCAAACACTGGCACCTTATCGACTATGTCCTAGTGCGTCAGAGGGACCGCAGTGACGTCCTCCTCACCAGAGTGATGCCCAGCGCAGAGTGCCACACTGACCACCGCCTTGTCCGCTGCAAACTCAGGCTCCACTTCAGGCCAAAACCCAAGAAATGGGGGCCCCCCCAAGAAAAAGCTTGATGTTGCCAGCCTTCAGCGTGACGATGTGAAAGCCGCCTTTCAGACAGATTTACAGCGCAGGCTCAAAGACACAGCGGACCCAGTAGACTCCTCCCCTGAAACACTTTGGGAACAACTGAAAACTGCTATTACAAAATCCTCTGCAGAAGTCTTGGGTTTCGCCAGAAAGAAGAACAAAGACTGGTTTGACGAAAACAATGTAGAGATCCAGGAACACCTAGCAAAAAAAAGAGCCGCCCATCAGGCCCACCTAGCCCAGCCTTCCTGCCCTGTGAAGAAGTCTGCCTTCCGCCTCGTCTGCAGCAGTCTCCAGCGCAAGCTCAGAGATCTCCAGAATGAGTGGTGGACCAGACTTGCACAGAGGACCCAGCTTTGTGCTGACAATGGTGACTACAGGGGCTTCTACGAAGCACTGAAAGCAGTGTATGGCCCCAGGCACCTGGTACAAAGTCCCCTGCGAAGCGCGAATGGCCAGGCACTCCTCACAGATAATACCTCCATCTTGAACCGCTGGTCGGAATACTTTCAGAGCCTCTTCAGCGCTGAGCGCACTGTTCAAGAAGCAGTCGTCATACAAATCCCACACCTCCCAGTAAAGGTTGAATTGGACGAACCGCCCACCGCTGAAGAGACCCTCACAGCCATCCACCAGCTCAAGAGTGGCAAAGCAGCAGGCATTGATGGAATACCGCCAGAGATCTGGAAACATGGAGGCACAGCACTGCACAACAAGCTCCATGACCTCTTTCTCTGCTGCTGGGAGGAAGGAACACTACCAAAAGATCTCCGTGATGCAGTCGTTATCACCCTGTACAAGAACAAAGGCGAGAAGTCTGACTGTTCCAACTATCGGGGAATTACCCTGCTGTCCATTGCTGGGAAAATCCTTGCAAGGCTGCTCCTGAATCGGCTGGTACCTGCCATCGCTGAAGACCAACTCCCAGAGGGCCAGTGTGGCTTCAGAGCAAACAGGAGCACCACCGATATGGTCTTTGTGCTGAGACAGCTACAGGAGAAGTGCCGCGAGCAGAACAAAGGGCTGTACGTAACATTTGTCGACCTAACAAAAGCGTTTGACACTGTGAGCAGGCAAGGCATGTGGCAGATCCTGGAGCGACTTGGCTGTCCCCCAAAGTTCCTCAACATGATTGTCCAGCTACACGAGGACCAGCAAGGCCAGGTCAGACTCAACAATGACCTCTCAGAACCATTCCCTATTCTCAACGGCGTAAAGCAGGGCTGCGTGCTGGCACCGACCCTCTTCACCATCTTTTTTAGCATGATGTTGAAGCAGGCCACAGTGGACCTTGATGATGACGATGCAGTGTACATCAGGTATCGTCTCGATGGCAGCCTGTTCAACCTCAGACGACTGCAGGCCCACACGAAAACCCTAGACCAACTGATTCGTGAGCTGCTTTTTGCTGATGATGCTGCCCTCGTTGCACACACAGAGAGAGCCCTGCAGCGCATCACGTCTTGCTTCGCAGATGCTGCCCAGCTCTTTGGACTCGAGGTCAGTCTGAAAAAGACAGAGGTCCTCCATCAGCCGGCACCCAAGACAGTGTATCGCCCTCCTCACATCACCATTGGCGAGTCTGAACTAAAGTCAGTGCACCAGTTTACTTACCTTGGCTGCATTATCACGTCGGACGCCAAGCTGGACAAGGAGCTTGACAGCAGGCTGGCAAAAGCGAACAGCGCTTTCGGGCGACTTTTCAAGCGGGTGTGGCACAATCAACAGCTGAAAACAGGCACCAAGATCAGCGTGTACAGAGCTGTGGTCCTCACCACCCTGCTGTATGGTTCCGAGTCCTGGGCCCTCTACCGCAGCCAACTACGACTCCTCGAACGCTTCCACCAGCGCTGCCTGCGTACCATCCTGGGCATTCACTGGAGTGACTATGTCACCAACGTCGAGGTCCTTGAACAGGCTGAAACTGTGAGCATCGAGGCTTTGCTGCTGCGGACACAGCTCCGCTGGGCGGGGCATGTCTCCAGGATGGAGGATCATCGCCTACCAAAGATCACCCTGTTCGGCGAGCTTGCTACTGGACACCGTGACAGAGGGGCACCAAAGAAGAGATACAAAGACTGTCTCAAGAAGTCACTTAGTGCCTGCCAAATCGACCACCACCAGTGGTCTTCGCTTGCTGCGGACCGTGACACCTGGCGCTCCACCATTTACAAGGCAGCTGTCTCCTTTGAGGACTCTCACAGAGCTAGCCTTAAGGACAAGCGGCTCAGGAGAAAAAACAGAGATGCCGCAGCTCAGAACCCCGGCCATACCTTCCCCTGCAGCCACTGCGGTCGAACCTGCCTGTCTCGGATTGGCCTCCGCAGCCACGAACAAGCCTGCAGACGTCGTGGGCAACTCCTATAAAATCTTCGTTCGCGAAGTCAAGCCAAGAGAGAGAGAGAGTGTGTGTGTGTGTGTGTGCGTGTGCGTGCGTTCGTGTGTGCGTGCGCGACTGTAACCTTCAGCGACTTGTGAACTTATATCTGAATGTAACACAAGTGACCTGTGGGTGAAGCCGCTTGTTTGTGCTGTTAACATGTTGTTTTAATGTTTTTTTAATGTTGTAGTTTAGCAAGGACAAACACGAAAAGAGGCCTGTGCCTGTTTCTATCCTTGAGAAATAAAGTATCATTCATTCATTCTCTCTCTCTCTCTCTCTCTCTCTCTCTCTCTCTCTCTCTCTCTCTCTCTCTCTCTCTCTCTCTCTCTCTCTCTCTCTCTCTCTCTCTCTCTCTCTCTCTCTCTCTCTCTCTCTCTTAAAAAGTAGAGAAGTTACATCCCTTTCAAGGCAGTATGTTCCACGTAGAATTGGCTCTGAATCAGCGTGTATGCTCAGTATCGGGCTCGCGAAACAAGAACACCAGTAGCAAAAGGTCTTCAGGACCACGACGGTCGCAGTGGGTCCACTGCGGCTGTCGTCGGCCCGACTAAGACCTGTGCTTACTGGGAAGTTGTATTTATAGGAGAAAAAAAAAACAACCAATCAACCAAACAACCCATACATCATGGAGACACTACAAGTGTCATTCACACGCATCATGTGTTATGAAATACAAATGTGCAGTAAAATGCTAGGATTTTAAAAAAAATTAGCTTTCCTCGAATGTTAAACCCAGAAACATACGACTAGGAAAGTGCTCTCTCTCTCTCTCTCTCTCTCTCTCTCTCTCTCTCTCTCTCTCTCTCTCTCTCTCTCTCTCTCTCTCTCTCTCTCTCTCTCTCTCTCTCTCTCTCTCTCTCTCTCTCTCTCTCTCTCTCTCTGCCAGAAGATCAGATGCACCAGGTTTATCGACCGTAAAGGCTGACTCCCTGGAACATTAATTTTGGGCTTCTTGTATTACAGAGTGCCTGCGTGCATTCGTGTGTGTGTGTGTGTGTGTGTGTGTGTGTGTGTGTGTGTGTGTGTGTGTGTGTGTGTGTGTGTGTGTGTGTGTGTGTGTGTGTGTGTGTGCGCGCTTGCACTGATGTGTGTGTGACCCTCTGCCCTCATGCATTTTGGTCTGTCATTACGTCTCTTAGAGCATAGACCAATTCTCTTTTAATTTTTTTATTCCAGCAAAATATGTCTCAAACTTAGCACCAGGAAATGTGATGCACAACAGACATACCCGCAAGAGGCATAGATCCTCATTAGCCACCGCAAATGCGGGGGATCGTGAGGATCTATGCCTCTTGCAGATGTAAACTAAAGCTTGGAGATGGATTCGTGTCAGAGAGCAGTATTCACCATGTTAGAGTGACGTCAGTAATGAATTAATGATGCCCACAATAAAAGCGTGTTCGACCCAACTCCCTATTTCATCACAGATGTCACCTTTGAATAAATGTTTTGTACCGCACAGACGGTAGGCGGGCACATACATGCACACGCGCGCACGCACACAAGGACCAACGTACACACACACACACACACACACACACATGCACACAGACATAGGCCTACACGCGAGCGTGCAAACACACACACACAAACACCCCCCCCCCCCCCCCCGCACACGCACACACGTACACACTAACACATGTCCACACACACACACACACAAACACATACACACACACACACACACACAAACACACACACGCCGCACACACGCGCGCGCGTGCGCGAGCACACACACACACACACACACACACACACACAAATAATAATAATAATAATTACGGTATTTATAATGCGCTTATCTTATAATAATTATAACTCTAAGCGCGCACTCACAACTCGCGCACGCATGCGCACGCTTTAGACAACGACTCACGTACCACAAATAGTGAAATACATTAAGACAGTCTGCTTAGGGTGGGGAGTGTGATGGTATAGTACTTAAACTGTTGAAAGAGGTGAGTTTTGAGGGCGGACTGGAAGGAGGAGAGAGAGTGTTTCTGACAGAGAGAGAGTGAGAGAGTGTTCCAGGTGGATGGACCGTATACTGAGAAGGAGCGGGGGCCGAAAGTGTTGAGTTTGGTGCGGGGGATGTGGAGGCGGAGAGGGTCGGAGGCGGAGCGGAGGGAGCGGGGAGGAGTGTAAGGTTGAAGTAAGTTGGAGAGATAGGCGGGAGCGCAGTTGTTCAGGGATTTGTAGCAGAGACACAGAATCTTGTATTGGATGCGTTGGGGGATGGGAAGCCAATGAAGGAGTTTGAGCAGGGGAGTGATGTGGTCGGATTTTTTCTTTCTGAGGACGAGGCGGGCAGCATTATTCTGGACGCGCTGGAGAGTGAAAGTGGTGGAGTGAGGGAGGCCGGAAAGGAGAGAGTTGCAGTAGTCGATGCGAGATAGGATGAGAGAGACAGCAAGTTTGGTGGCAGCTTCGGTAGTGAGGTATTTTCTGATCTGACTGATGCGGCGGAGGTGGACCTAGCATGCCTGGGCCTTGGCAGAGACGAAGCTGGTCATGGAAAGAGAGGAATCGAGGATAACGCAGAGGTTTTTGGCCGAGTCAGAGAGGGAGATGGGGGTGCTGTCGAGTTGAAGGTGGAGGGAGGGAGGGAGCTGGGAAAGTTTCTGGCGAGTGCCTATCAGCATGGCTTCCGTTTTGTCGTCATTCAGTTTAAGCTTGTTTGCTGTCATCCAGTTTTTCACGTCTTCGTAGCAGTCAGCCATGTGAGTCAGTAGTGACTGAGTGTTGTCGAGTTTGTCTTTGTCTAGTAGTTGTGAGTCGTCAGCGTAGAGGTGGTGGTGTATGTGGTGAGACTGGATGATGTTGGACAGGGGAGAGGTGTAGAGTGTGAAAAGGACCTGGCCCAGGACGGACCCCTGTGGAACTCCGCAGGAGAGCGTGACTGGGTTGGAGGAGACGCCGTCGATGGTGATGGACTGCTGTCTGTTGGAGAGGTAGGAGAGAAACCAGGAGTGAGCAGAGTCAGTGATGCCAAAGGAGTGGTGAAGGCGGTGGAGGAGGATAGAGTGGTCTATAGTGTCGAAGGCGGCAGAGAGGTCGAGTAGCGTAAGAAGGGAGATGTTGCCCGAGTCGGAGGAGAGATGCAGGTCATTTAAGATATGTAGAAGGGCTGTTTCAGTGCTGTGATGTTTGCAATAGGCGGACTGGAAGGGACTGAGGAGGTTGTTGTCGGCGAGGTGGAGGTTGAGCTGGTTGAGAACGACCTTCTCAAGAATCTTGGACAGGAAAGAGAGATTGGAGACTGGGCGATAGTTTTTGAGTTCGTTTGGGTCGAGGTTGTGTTTTTTAAGGAGAGGACGGACGATGGCGGACTTGAAGATATCAGGGACGGAGCCGTTCTCTAGAGATGTGTTGATGATGTCGGTAATGAAGGGCAGAAGTTTTGGAAGGCCGTCCCGGTAGAGAGAAGCTGGAAGAGGGTCTAGTTCGCAGGTTTTGAGAGGCATGGATTTATGGTCTTGAGGACTTCGTCCTGAGAGACGGGCCGGAAGGACGAGAGGAGGGTGCCGGTAAAGGGGGTGTCGGGAGGGCAGGCGGAGAAGGCATAGTGTCGAGTGTGTTGCGCAGAGTTTGGATTTTGTCGGAAAAAATAGTTGGAAAAAGCGGACGGGAGTTCTTCTTTGCTGTGTGTGTTGGGGAGAGGAGAGTCTTTAGAAATGCCTAGGAGTGTGTTCATGGTAGCGTAGAGGGTTTTGGAAGAAGTGGATTCCAAGATTTTGTTTTGAAGGTGTTTACGTTTGGAGTCGGAGATCATTCTGCAGACTTTGGATCTAGTTGTTTGGAAGATCTGTCTGTGAACGGTGAGGTCAGATGAGCGCTAGCGGCGTTCCGCTTGTCGGGGGAGGGGGGTCAGTTGGGTATGGAGCAGGTGGTGACAGGTGCATGGGTTTCTAGAAGTTTTCGAAGGGAGGAGTCGAAATGGGATGCGAGATCAGGAGAGGAGGCGGGGTTCAGGAAAAGATCGACAGCTTTGTCGAAGAATCTCTCTCGGTTGACAGATTTTAGTTTGCGACGAGAGACAAGGAGCTTGGGTTTTATTCAGGGGAGGTAGGTTGAGGGAGACGAGAATAGCGAGGTGGTCAGAGGGAAGCACATAGGTGGTGTCAGAGTCGAGAAAGAGTTGATCGGAGGTGCGGGTGATGATCCAGTCGAGGGTGTGGCCGAGTGGGTGGGTTTGGTGATGTGTAAGATTGTGGTTTGAAAGTGATGTGCAAAGGCGTTTTGTGTCAGGGTGGTCGGGTTTGTCGAAGTGGAAGTTAAAGTCGCCAAAAAGGATGTGTTTTCCGAGTCGTGTGCTGTAGTGGTCGAGGAGGAGGTCAAACTCGGTGAGGAACATGGAGTTTGTGAGTTTGTTTTGAGAGCTTGGAGGGGGGCGATAGATACATGAGAAGATGAGGGACTGGCCAGGGAGTGTTGCTACGGCCTCGACAGATTCAAAGGAGGGATGAACAAAAGGTAGAGACTGATAGAAGGAGAGGTGAGCGGAGAGGCAGTCCCTGTAGATGATGACAATGCCACCCCCTCTGGAAGCGCGCGGGAAGGAGGCCAGGCGGTAGCCACTCGGAGTGACGCTGGCGATGATGGGTTCATCGCCAGCTGAGCGGAGCCACGTTTCGGTGATCACGACAACATCTAGGTCATTGTCTAGAATGAAATCTGAAATCACGTCCGCTTGGCAAGCAAGCACGTACGCATTAATGTGTACACAATGGTATGCACTAGACCCTTTTACTATGACAACCTGGAGCATCATCTAATGGCAAGAAACAACCTCACGAGCTCCACAACTGAGGGTGTTGTAATGTTTCCGCCAATAGTCGATCTTATTTATATTGGTGTGCCATGGATGGATGGTGTTATCTGGCGTTGAAGGGGTTAAATAGGACAGATACGAAACGACAACATGAGACGAAGTAATTTTATATACAGTAAAACTTTTCTTTTTGCGCGACCACTTCTTATTAAAAGGCAAGTGCCCTCGCAAATGTTATTAAAGGCAACTTGTGTAGGTGGCTACGGCCACCTAAATAATGAAATCCAGGCCAAAAGGTGACTGCCAAGTGTGTATAATGCTACTTATCGCTACTTATCGCAGAAGGAAAGTGGTCCTTTTGCGATAAGTAGCGACTGATCACTATACTTGTTTATTTGTCTATTTTGAAGAAGGGTATTTACCCGAAATATTAATAAATTGTCTTGTAACTGTTTTCTAAGCGCGTTTCTTTCTCCTTTGGGTTCTTCTCCACCTAAATAATGGTCTTTAAGTGTATGAATTTTGAATAACTGTCGTCGCTCAAACAGGTTCTTATGCACGAATGTGTCTCTTGTCTTTTGTTAAACTATGAAAATATGCAAATGTTAAACTAGGTGTATGCTAAACTATGTAAATGTACCCAGCTTCATGATTCAATACATTATAAACACCGACGGTAGGGATGCAGGAATCATCGCGACTAAAACCGCTACCGACATCCATAAGGGTTAAATATTTATTCATGACCTCCTCTGCACTCCTGGCGCCATCGTCACCTCAGCAGAAGACCCGCGATGGACCTGCGATACCCGTGCGCCATCGTGTTTCTGCACACGCGAAAAATCGAGTTAATTGATCTTTCTGTCTGTATCGGCGGGCCCCCCAAACCTGGTGCCCGAAAGTTCAGAGCCTCGCCCTGGTCAATATTAAGTGTAAACCCGCTTTACCGTTCGGCGGGAAAAAAAAAAAGAAGCAACTACGCATCTTTTCCGCCAAACGGTTTATCGTCGATTAGCAGTCTAGAGTTTCAGCTTATTGGGCTTAACCCATTTAGCCCCGACGAGCTACGGCAGGAGATGGATTGACCATGATAACTCAAGGGTAGTGCCAGATTAGCTTGGCGCCTGAGGGCGCCAAGCTAATCTGGCACTACCCTTGAATTATTATGGTCAATCCATCTCGTGCAAAACGACACACAGTCTTTGAGTAAAAGGCATATCCAAAATATGGGAAATGCGGTCGTGGGGTTAAATGGGTTAAAGTGTGTTTTTGTGTGTGTGTGTGTGTGTGTGTGTGTGTGTGTGTGTGTGTGTGTGTGTGTGTGTGTGTGTGTGTGTGTGTGTGTGTGTGTGTGTGTGTGTGTGTGTGTGTGTGTGTGTGTGTGTTTTTTTACCGTGTTCACTCGCGACTTCAATTTTCACCGCTGTACTACCTGAGCCGCACAGGTTTCGAACCAAGTCAAGGTGATATATAATGTAATATAATGGGTAGACCATCGAAAACCGATGATGTCGTCATTGTGCATGACTTCTATTTGTCGGTGCGGGTGTGGCTGGCCAAGCCAATCCTGGAGCCACACCTGCGAGGGCAATGGGGGCACTGGAACGTAGCTGTGGGGAGAGTCGACGCTGTCTTTCTTCGAGCTCTGGCACTGGTGATCCGTTCGCGCCGATTGTGTTCAAAGAGCGTGCAGGTTTTCCTGGTGGCGGCACGCCAGCCAGATCTGTCTTGTGTTTGTGCTTCAAGTTGCTTTACCGGGAAGGCCGGCGCAGTACTTGAGGCTGTCTTTTATGCAGTCTTTGAAGCGTTTCTTTGGCCGTCCTTGCTTCCTGTGGCCTTTTGAGAGTGCACCATACAGGAGTTGGCGTGGCATGCGAGAATCATCCATGCGTATGACATGACCTGTCCAGCGAAGTTGTGTCTTTAAGATCAAGGCTTCAACACTCACTATGCCAGCATTATCCAGGACTTCCAGGTTTGTCACCTTGTCTTGCCATTTGATGCCCATGAGTGAGCGCAGGGATCTTATGTGGAAACGTTCAAGCTGTTTGAGGTGCTTTCTGTACAGCGTCCATGACTCACAGCCGCAGATGAGGCTGGGGAGGACTACTGCCTTGTAGACTTTGATCTTGGTGGAGAGCTTGACGTTGTTGTTATTCAACACACGAGTGCGCAGACGACCCAGGGCTTGGCTGGCTTTGACAAATTTCCATTTTATACAAATATATTTAATGGACAATAAAGATTTTTGAATTTGATTTTGAATTTGCTGATGCGAGCTGCGATTTCCTTGTCGATAGTACCGTCAGAGGAGATGATGCTCCCCAGGTACCTGAACTGGTCGACAGTCCAGCTCGGTGCTTTCGATATACACTTCTTTTTTTTTTTTTTTTTTTTTTTTTTTTTCTTTTTTTTTGCGGGGGGCTCTTGTGTCTGGGGCTGGTTGGCGCAGGACCTCGGTCTTGTTGAGACTGATGGTGAGGCCAAACTTTCGAGAGGCTTCCGAGAACCTGTTGACGATGGTCTGGAGGTCAGACTCCGTGTGCGCCATCAGCGCACACTCATCGGCAAACAGAGCCTCAAGGATCAGTCTCTCGATGGTCTTGGTCCTGGCGTTCAGTCGAAGAGAGAGCCGTCTAGTCTGTACTTCAGATACACTCCTTTCTCAAGGTCACGTACTGCATGGGTCAGGACACACGTGAAGAACAGGTTGAACATCACGGGGGCAAGAACACAACCTTGTTTGACACCGTTGGAAATGTAGAAGGGTGCGGATGTGTCGCCGTTTGACTGGACAACTCCTACCATTCCATCATGGAAGAGGCGGATGATGTTGGTGAACTTCCTGGGGCAGGGGAGCTTTGTGAGGATGACCCAAAGAGCTTCTCTGGAATTTAGAGATGCTACAATCGTCTCCCTCTTCAAGAACAAGGGTAGCAAAGCAGACTGTGCCAAATACCGAGGGATCTCACTCTTGTCCATTGCTGGCAAGATCCTCGCGATAGTCATCCTCAACCGCCTGATCATCTCTGTATCCGAGGAAGCACTCCCAGAGGCTCAGTGTGGCTTCAGACCCGGGTGCAGCACAGTCGACATGGTCTTCTCTGTGAGACAGGTCCAGGAGAAATGCATTGAGCAGCACATGGACCTCTACGCTGTCTTCATAGATCTGACCATATTTTATTATCTGGATAGGTCGTAGGGCCGTAAGGTTCAAAATATCACAGACCGGCACACAATCGAAGCAGAAGAAAGTGGCTCAGTTTATAAAGCTGTGAGTGTATAAAGGTACTTTTGTAAATCCCGTAAATGCCGATTTCTAAAATCTTTGTTAAAGCGCGCTGAATTTTACCTAGGAAAACTGAACCTTTCGTGAACCCAGCTCTCCCTTTCCCGTGCAGATAAGATGAGATGAGATGAGATAAGATGAGATGAGATGAGATGAGATGAGTGAGTTATTGTTTATTGCCATTTTCTGTCACTAAAACAATAAAACTGGAATGTGTGTTGGTTACATTCTCACAAACAAAAGTTGTTCCGGCAACTAAATAATTTGGACATCCACAATGGTGAGCTTTGTCCCGTCGGAAAAAAAAAGGGGAGGTTGGGGTCATTGACAGTTCAGTTTTTCCGGGAAGAATTCATAGTATGTTCGGCGGGCTTTAATTCAACGCAGACAACCTCATCCTTCCAAGGAACACAGATAAAAATACTACTACTAATAATAATAATAAAGAGCATTTATATCGCGCTGAATCCCCAGGAGCAGTGGGCTCTAAAGGCGTAGCTTACTATCAGCAAGAGGCATAGATCCTCATGATCCCCCGCAATTGCGGGGGCTCATGAAGATCATGCCTCTTGCAGTTGAATGGTGTTCAGTTTTTACCGGATGAAACGGTGTTAACCCCTTCCCCGTCAGCCGCTGGAAATGACATTCTGGAATTATGGCAGACTATCTACTCGTTAACACTATCTGCCTGTTAATATGAACGGTGTCAGCTAGAGTCGTAGATTCTCATGAGTCCACGCGCTGCTTGACCTCGTGAGGCTCTATGTCTGTTGTAATTGGACACTTTTCGCTTTTTCTCAGCAGCAAAAGGGTAGAGGACCTTCTCGGTATACCAGGTTTCAACTGAGCGCTAAACGTGCACGTGAGTTTCACGATCAAAAGGAAATGAGGCCAAAGCGATAGTGTCGCTGTCGCGAGCCGGGTCACGCACCAGTGATCAAAGGACCCGACGGGTAGCAGTTAAGTCGGAGTTAATTCCTACATGGCACAGAACATGACTTCATACTTTCTGCCTTTTAGTCACGGGCTAAAGCTCCTAAAGTTGCTCCGTTTGAGGATCAGACACGAAAATAAATTGGCGTGATCTACAGCAGCAAGAGGCATAGATTATCATGTGCCCCTGCAGCCGCAGGCTGCAAAGGTACTTGAGAATCTAGGTCTCTAGCAGATGGAAGACGCTGACAAAGAGATCAAGGACAGACTTCAAACATGCTCTCCGCAACCACGCAGCGATTGACATTATGGACATAATGCAGTGAGGTGACGCTCGCAGCCCAGCGAGGTACGCACACGAGCCAGGTCGGCAATTTGGGAAAAACGTCACTTCCTGCGCGTCGTTTACGTCACTTCCTGAACAATATTTATGTCTGGTATCAATGATGATTTATGGTGATGGAAATTACTGGTTATATGTTTGTGGGGGCGGGTTATGAATGGTTGTTTATTTTTGTTTCTCGTCTGACACATTTTCGCTCTTACCTCCCTTTGTAGTTTGAATAATAGTATCATTAATAGAGGTGAAGGATTGTCTCCCCTTGCATGTCAAGTGAATCGATAACCGTTAGCTTAGAATGTTTTATGTACTGATAGATAATTATACATGTTTATTCTGTTATTATTTTGTGCGTCATGGC
>BTPG01000001.1:77343581-77360805 GCA_036245525.1 Semisulcospira habei | reverse complement strand
TCTATACCTCTTGCGGCTGGGTGGTGTTAATTTGTTTTTCTCGCTAGTGAAACAGGTCAAAATTCGTGTGCCTCAGACTATGTAATTCACAATCACTGGAAAAAAAAGTCATCAGATACATATCTGCACTTTTCATGTTACATTAGTCTGTACCTCTACTGCAAGCGTATTCATATAAAGAAAACGCTTAGAAAGGACAGCTGGAGTTGCATCTTTCCCATCTGAAAAGATACTTTGCAAATTGTGTAGGCCTACCTTTCTGCATGTTTATTTGAAAAAAGGGTTAAACCCTTCTTTGTCAAAATAGACAAACAAACAAATAAAACCACCCCCCCCCTCTCCCCCTCAGTTGAAGGACAAAGTCACGCGTCTTGACAGACCATGCAAAAACTCTGTTTATTGTTCTAAGGTTGCTGCTGCTGGTACATACAAAGAATTGTTTTGCATTGCCAACAGCCTTATGGAAAAGGTCTGGTCTGTTGTTCTTCCGAGCATCCATCCACCCCAAGTTCTTCCAAAGCTTTTCTCAGATTACTTTAGTGATAAAGTCAAAAGTATCCGTGACAATATTGATAAATGTGCCGATACTGGTATGAAAAACTATCCATCTGCAGAGACCTCTTTTTCTGGTCCGCCTCTGACATGTTTTTGTCCTGTAACGGAGAAATGTTTGCAAGAAACCATGATTAAGATGTCGACTAAAACGTGTGACCTCGACCCTGTCCCCTCTTCTCTTCTACTTGAATGTTGCGGTGAGATTGTGCCAGCTGTCACAGAACTTGTAAACCAGTCTCTTAAAACAGGTGTTGTCCCAGCATGTTTTAAAACTGCATTGTAAAACCTCTCTTAAAGAAAACGACTCTTGACCCAAATGATCTGAAAAATTACAGACCTGTGTAGTTTTGTCACAGTTATTCAACCATATCAAAAGTAATGACCTCTGGCACGTTTGTTTTTTGTTTGTTTGTTTTTATTTGTTTTTTTGTTTTTTTTTTTCAATCCGCTTACCGCCCCGGTCACAGCACGGAGACGGCGTTGCTTCGTGTCGTGAACGACGTGCTTACCGCCAGTGATGAAGATAATGTTTCTGTTATGGTCCTTCTTGATTTGAGCGCTGCTTTTGACACGATAGATCACCAGATTCTCATTCAACGTTTAGACTCTGTTTTTGGCATCAAGAGTACCGCTTTACACTTTTTTTAGTCTTACCTCTTTGGAAGAAAGCAAGTAGTGTCTGTGTTGGGAGTAGAGTCCGATCCCACTGAGTTTGTGTACTGTGTTCCCCAAGGCTCTGTTTTGGGGCTGATCCTTTTAACATTGTATACCCAGCCTTTATGTTATCAAATGTCACTCTGTTTCTCACCATTTTTATGCTGATGACACAGAGCTGTATGCCAGTGCCCAACGCAAACATGTTAGTCAGACGTTCCAGTCTTTAGAGTTCTGTGTCACAGACGTTTAGAATTGGACCACACAGAACAAATTGCAAATAAATAGTGACAAAACTGAGGCCTTAAGATTTTCTTGTTCAAGCTCCATGGATCTCCCAGACTGTTAAGGGTTGGTCAGAACAGTATCCCCTTTTCCGAGTCGGCTCGTAATCTTGGTGTTATCTTTGACAATAGGCTGACCATGAGAGAGCATGTCAATAAGGTTTGCTAATGTTCCTTCTTTGAATTGAGGAAGATTAGTTGAATTCGACACCTTCTCACTACCAAAGCAACCAAAACGCTTGTTACCTCTCTTGCTCTTTCCCCCATTGATTTTTGTAATTCCCTTTTGGTTGGTGTTCCTCAGAATCTTCTTGATAAACTTCAAAGAGTTATGAACTGCTCTGCCCGACTAGTTTACAAAGTACCAAAACGTGAGCACATACCACCCTTACTTGTTGACCTGCACTGGCTGCCTGTATCTCAAAGAATTGTGTACAAGGTTTTTGTTATTTGCTACCATGTTATTACCGGTTCTGCTCCCCCATATTTGTCCGACCTGGTTCATATTTAAACGCCTTCAAGATCCTTCCGTTCAGCATCAGACATGCGTATTTTCAAGGTTCCTAGGCGAAAGAAGTCTAGCCAGGGCCAGCGTGCCTTTTCTTATTTCGGTCCAGTCACCTGGAACGACCTTCCAGCCCATGTCAGGCATGCTCGAACTCAAATTCGAACTCGAGTCTGCTTTCAAATCACTGCTCAAGACCTATCTGTTTTTTATGCGTATAGTTAGATGCAATTTCAGTGCGTTAGCAATCTTTGGCAGTGGGCAGATGTTCACATCTGCACGGGACATAGACGACCCCGCCCTCCACGAGTCCCCTGCTGCCTTGCAGGCCTGGCCGCTTGGCTGCGGAAAGGCTAAGGGAGGAAACCCCTGACATCAAAGCCCCCGTGTCTCCGGGGAAGGCTTTTGAGCCAGAGACTAGGACAAGGACAGTCTGATATAAAACCTACGACCCGAGGACCTCGATGCCATCGTCCCAGCTTGCTAGGCCATGGCAGATGAACCAAGGGTTTAAAGGGTGGGGCCAGTACTGCGCACACTGCACTCCACCAAAAAGCTCCACCGCGCAGGCTTTAGGAAACGTCCACGGACCATGACACTGACCATTCCAAGTCCTGTAGCGACGGGCGAGGGGCGAAACGGCAGGTGAAAGATGTCACTGGAAGCCGCAGTCTCAAACCTGCATGCAGGCGGTTCAGGATATTGGTCGCCTGATGTTGACCTGGGGATGACAACATCACTCGGCACACCCTGAACGACCAAGCACCTTCTCTAGGGACAGCACTGCTTGTTCCACACGGAGAGGGGCCTAGAAAAGGTGGCCTAACCAAAGCTCGTCCCCCCGCAACCCCAGTTGGCTAGCCGCGGTCAACGGGCATCTTCTCCTGCGGTCAAAAAACAAGAAAGAATAACGGATCTACTCTCATGACGACCACGACCGGACTCAACGTAGCATGCTGGAACATCCGAACCATGCTCGACAAAGCAGACAGCGGACGCCCTGAACGTCGCTCCGCCCTCATTGTCCATGAATTGCGGAGGTTAAACATCGACATCGCCGCGCTTAGTGAAGTACGCCTTCCGGACGAAGGCAGCCTCCAAGAACTTGGCGCTGGGTACACCCTCTACTGGTCAGGCAGGCCTGTATCAGAAAGACGGCTCTCAGGCGTGGGTTTCATGGTCAAGACCTCCATTGCGACTAAGCTGGAAAACCTACCAACGGGTCACTCCGACCGCATCATGTCCATGCGCCTCCCACTGAGACACCAGCAACACGTCACCCTTCTCAGTGTGTACTCCCCAACCCTCCTGGCAGAGCCTGCTGAAAAGGACAAGTTTTACACTGACCTGCGCAGCCTCATACAGAGCACCCCTGCAGACGACAAAGTCATCATCCTTGGCGACTTCAACGCCAGAGTGGGCCAAGACTCTGAAGCCTGGAAAGGAGTCCTCGGCAAGCATGGCGTCGGGAACTGCAATGACAATGGCCTCTACTGTTGGAGTTCTGTGCAGAGCAGCAACTGGTCATCACCAACACTACTCTTCAGCAAAGACCACCTGGATGCATCCTCGCTCCAAACACTGGCACCTTATCGACTATGTCCTAGTGCGTCAGAGGGACCGCAGTGATGTCCTCCTCACCAGAGTGATGCCCAGCGCAGAGTGCCACACTGACCACCGCCTTGTCCGCTGCAAACTCAGGCTCCACGTCAACCCAAAACCCAAGAAATGGGGGCCCCCCAAGAAAAAGCTTGATGTTGTCAGCCTTCAGCGTGACGACGTGAAAGCTGCCTTTCAGACAGATTTACAGCGCAGGCTCAAAGACACAGCGGACCCAGCAGACTCCTCCCCTGAAACACTCTGGGAACAACTGAAAACTGCTATTGCAAAATCCTCTGCAGAAGTCTTGGGTTTCGCTAGAAAGAAGAACAAAGACTGGTTTGACGAAAACGATGTTGAGATCCAGGAACACCTAGCAAAAAAAAAAAAGAGCCGCCCATCAGGCCCACCTAGCCCAGCCTTCCTGCCCTGTGAAGAAGTCTGCCTTCCGCCTCGTCTGCAGCAGTCTCCAACGCAAGCTCAGAGATCTCCAGAATGAGTGGTGGACCAGACTTGCACAGAGGACCCAGCTTTGCGCTGACAATGGTGACTACAGGGGCTTCTACGAAGCACTGAAAGCAGTGTATGGCACCAGGCACCTGGTACAAAGTCCCCTGCGAAGCGCGAATGGCCAGGCACTCCTCACAGATAATACCTCCATCTTGAACCGCTGGTCGGAGTACTTTCAGAGCCTCTTCAGCGTTGAGCGCACTGTTCAAGAAGCAGTCGTCCTACAAATCCCACAACTCCCAGTAAAGGTTGAATTGGACGAACCGCCCACCGCTGAAGAGACCCTCACAGCCATCCACCAGCTCAAGAGTGGCAAAGCAGCAGGCATTGATGGAATACCGCCAGAGATCTGGAAACATGGAGGCACAGCACTGCACAACAAGCTCCATGACCTCTTTCTCTGCTGCTGGGAGGAAGGAACACTACCAAAAGATCTCCGTGATGCTGTCGTTATCACCCTGTACAAGAACAAAGGCGAGAAGTCTGACTGTTCCAACTATCGGGGAATCACCCTGCTGTCCATTGCTGGGAAAATTCTTGCAAGGCTGCTCCTGAATCGGCTGGTACCTGCCATCGCTGAAGACCACCTCCCAGAGGGCCAGTGTGGCTTCAGAGCAAACAGAAGCACCACCGATATGGTCTTTGTGCTGGGACAGCTTCAGGAGAATGCCGCGAGCAGAACAAAGGGCTGTACGTAACGTTTGTCGACCTAACAAAAGCGTTCGACACTGTGAGCAGGCAAGGCATGTGGCAGATCCTGGAGCGACTTGGCTGTCCCCCAAAGTTCCTCAGCATGATTGTCCAGCTACACGAGGACCAGCAAGGCCAGGTCAGACTCAACAATGACCTCTCAGAACCATTCCCTATTCTCAACGGCGTAAAGCAGGGCTGCGTGCTGGCACCGACCCTCTTCACCATCTTTTTTAGCATGATGTTGAAGCAGGCCACAGTGGACCTCGATGATGACGATGCAGTGTACATCAGGTATCGTCTCGATGGCAGCCTGTTCAACCTCAGACGACTGCAGGCCCACACGAAAACCCTAGACCAACTGATTCGTGAGCTGCTTTTTGCTGATGACGCTGCCCTCGTTGCACACAGAGAGAGAGCCCTGCAGCGCATCACGTCCTGCTTCGCAGACGCTGCCCAGCTCTTTGGACTCGAGGTCAGTCTGAAAAAGACAGAGGTCCTCCATCAACCGGCACCCAAGACAGTGTCTCGCCCTCCTCACATCACTATTGGCGAGTCTGAACTAAAGTCAGTGCACCAGTTTACTTACCTTGGCTGCATTATCACGTCGGACGCCAAGCTGGACAAGGAGCTTGACAGCAGGCTGGCAAAAGCGAACAGCGCTTTCGGGCGACTTTTCGAGCGGGTGTGGCACAATCAACAGCTGAAAACAGGCACCAAGATCAGCGTGTACAGAGCTGTTGTCCTCACCACCCTGCTGTATGGTTCCGAGTCCTGGGCCCTCTACCGCAGCCAACTACGACTCCTCGAACGCTTCCACCAGCGCTGCCTGCGCACCATCCTGGGCATTCACTGGAGTGACTATGTCACCAACGTCGAGGTCCTTGAACAGGCTGAAACTGTGAGCATCGAGGCTTTGCTGCTGCGGACACAGCTCCGCTGGGCGGGGCATGTCTCCAGGATGGAGGATCATCGCCTACCAAAGACCACCCTGTTCGGCGAGCTTGCTACTGGACACCGTGACAGAGGGGCACCAAAGAAGAGATACAAAGACTGTCTCAAGAAGTCACTTAGTGCCTGCCAAATCGACCACCACCAGTGGTCTTCGCTTGCTGTGGACCGTGACACCTGGCGCTCCACCATTTACAAGGCAGCTGTCTCTTTTGAGGACTCTCGCAGAGCTAGCCTTAAGGACAAGGGGCTCAGGAGAAAAAACAGAGATGCCGCAACTCAGAACCCTGGCCATACCTCCCCCTGCAGCCACTGCGGTCGAACCTGCCTGTCCCGGATTGGCCTCCGCAGCCACGAACAAGCCTGCAGACGTCGTGGGCAACTCCTATAAAATCTTCGTTCGCGAAGTCAAGCCAAGAAAAAGCAATCTTTGGCAGTAACTGTTCTTGTAACGGTGTGTGTGTAATGTGTGAGTGTGAGCTTTTGATATGTGTCACTTTAGGTTTTGTAACATTTATTGTAGTGTTTTCTTACTTGTACTTTTTGTTCTGTGATTTTTGATCTTGTAAAGCGTTTAGAGAACTATTCATTTGGAGGTTAAGCGCTACATAAATTACATTATTATTATTATTATTATTATTATTATTATTATTATTATTATTATTATTATTATTATTATTATTATTATTATAAAACCAGAAATAGTAACCCCGTCACTGCGGAGAAAAAGTGAACAAGATCCAACTGCAAGAGACATAGACCCGTATGAGCCCCTGCGACGGCGGGGACCCATGAGAATCTATGCCTCTTGCTGAGACCAGTTTTTATCCGTATTATTTGGACGGCGTTGGCTTTTGGTCGTTGAATGAACCAGGAGTTCAGAAAAAAAAAAAAAAAAACATACGTACAGTGTGTACGTACAGTGGCAGGATAGGGCAATAAGTTGTGTTGAGTTGTGTTTAACTGTTTTTTCTAGGCGAGTTGTTTTGTGTTTTGGGAGTAGGTGTTCTTGAGTGTGTTTTTTTATTATATTTATGTATTTCTGTCTTCCTTGGGTTTTTCTCTTCATTTGACGAGCTTGGCAGTCACAATTTTCGTCTGGATTGTACAAGTTGAGGCCAGCTAAAGCTAACGCTAGTCCGGGGATCTTTTGTTCATCAGACATGGAGATTTCCAGACATCCAGCAATGCCTTTGCGAATGTGTTCTTGACCGGTGACTGAACCGCAAGAGAGTACCTAGCAAATTCAGCAAAGCATAAACGGGAAGCGATCATTTAAATTTGTTTAAATTGCTTTCCAGCGCACTTGAGTATTGCAACTGATCCATTCAGCAAAAAAGCAGAAAGGGAAATAAATGGGAAACACAACTGAGAACACTTTGCCATACTGACGAGCAAACGAATTGTGACACTGATTTTTTGTTTGGAATCATCGTAAACACTAAAGTGTTTCCGATGACTCCAAAAATGTCGCATTTCATCTGCTCATCAGTATAAAAATCTGTTTTATTCATGAGTCACTGAAGAGTACGAACGTAAATTTTGAAAACATCATTTAGATGACGGAACAAAAAGCCTGTTAAAGCTGATGTTTACCTATTCCCTGCCAGGCAAAACTGAACACCACCCAACTGCAAGGGGCATAGATCCTCTATTCTTCTTGCTAAAACCATTTTTGTAAATCTGCGTCCACTTGCAGTGAGCGGGCAGTTGAATTTTGAACGCCTCCACTGCCAGTACAATACGCCGGAACATCGTAGTGGATTTTAAGCAGCGCAGTTGCAGGGGCTCGGACAGGCGCCATCCGTATCTGCGCTCACGCTCGCACGCACTTACACACACACACACACACACACACACACACACACACACACACACACACACACACACACACACACACACACACCATCACACACACACTGACACACACTCACGCACGCACAGACGCACAAACACACACGCACAAACACACACGCACGCACGTACATACGCGCGCGCACACACGCAATTACACACACACGCACACACTCACATTCACGCGCGTAACACGTAAACACGCACGAACGCACATACATGCGTGGGCACACGCATGCACGCACGCATACACACATTAACTCGCACGCGCATGCACGCACGCAAACACACACACAAACGCACGCGCACACACACACACACACATATACACACATTCGTACACGCACACACAAGCACGCACGTACGCACACTCTTTGTCTCTGTCTCTCACTCAGTCTATCTGTCTTTCTGTCTCTGTCTTTGTCTCTGTCTGACTGTCTCTGTCTGTCCCTGTCTGTCTGTCTCTGTCTCTGTCTGTCTGTCTGTCTGTCTGTCTGTCTGTCTGTCTGTCTGTCTCTCTCTCTCTCTCTCTCTCTCTCTCTCTCTCTCTCTCTCTCTCTCTCTCTCTCTCTCCCCCCCCCCCCTTCTCTTAAAGAAAAAAATAAGTCAAATGAAATTACGTCACTTTAAGTTCATATAATTGTGTTCATTAACTTTACTCTGTAAAAGCATAGGACAATAAGTGATTTTTTTTTTGTCTGTGTTAAAAGCGATATATTTATTGTATTACAATGAAAATCTCGGTTTTTTTTCACAAAAAAATGAATTTAATGCTTTTTATGAAAAGCGAGATTTTCATTATAACACAACGAAAATTTCGATTTTCACAAAAATGGACTTAATGCCTTTCTTTCCCCAAGGCATAACAGTCAATGGCCTTCACAAAGAAAGTGCACCCTTGTAAGAAAGTGCGTCTTCAACTGAACTGGAATCACATAGTGAATCGAATGACGCAAACTGTTCAGACATAAAGCCTTTTTGACGTCATTAGTCCTACATGCATAATTTACGGAACGCCACACGTCTACAATAGGCAAAGATCCTCATGAGTCGATCATCTGCAAGAGGCATAAATCCTCATGAGCCCGCGCAAATGCGGGGGCTCACGAGGATCGATATCTCTTGCTGGATCCATTTATATCTATGCTTCTGATGAAAACATCCTGGAGTGTTCGACAGCAGACGATAATCTTTTACGCTCGAATTACGTTTGAGACCAGAGGACACAAAAAGGCCTATTGTCTTCTGCAATACAAGCGCACTAATGCGCAAGCCCCTGGTACATGCGCAGACCCCCCGGAGATTCTTTGCGTCTTTTGTACGCGGCGCACCAGTCAGGAATTGTGTAGAGTTGAAACCCGTGCCGTGAGAATCGAACACGTATGTCGTGTCAATGTGCTTAGAACACACACAAAAACTTCTCAGCTAAGAGGGGTTTGGTTTTCTTTATTGGAATGCGAGTGGGAATGGAAGGAGATTAGGAGCGGCTGGTGGGTAGTGGCAGGTCGGGAGTGGGGTGGGGTGAGTTTCGGGGAGGGGGGGGGGGGGATCGGAGAAAGACCTAAGGGAGGGGCGAGAACAGACGAGGTCGAAGTGGTGCTTTAAAACAAAACTGAAATTTGTTCTTCGCCCAAAAATGAAAAGTAAAACGCTTTGCACTTGAATGGGGTTAGGCAGTTTATATTGCTAGAAGTATGCCACAAGTACGCCAAGCACAAGAAAACCTGAAAGGTCAAAGTAATTATTCAACTTGCACTGGAAGTGCAGCTCAATGAATCTCCACAGAAGCGGGAAGGCGAGGGTGGAGGGAGAGGGGGGGGGGGGTGGGGGTGGCGGCGGTTATAAACTATTTCGGCATGAAAGCATGAGACTTCTCCATTTTTTTAACCTTAAAGGCAGGGGGTTACTCAGCTTAACCCCTTCCCTGCCACTGCACGTACATGTTTGTTTCTGAAATCTTTGTTCATTCAACGACCAAAAGCAGAAATCGTCCAAGGAACATGGATACAAGCAAGAGGCATAGATCCTCATGAGCCCCCCCCCCCACACACACACACACACACACACACACCACGCCCCCCCCCGCCCCACCCCCCCTCACGCCCCCCGCTTGCGCTTGGATCACTTTTTTTCTCAATAAGAAGAACAACAGCAATCTTATTTGTAAACTGAAGGAGAAGCGGTCGATTCACAGATCAATGCTGCAATCCATCGCTCAGATCGACCAGCACATGAACAAAACCATCAGTCATCTGGAAAATAGACTATAAGCAAGCTAAATCCTAGTACAATACTAGCACACTCTATAAACCAAAGGTCAGTTGCGTGAGCGAGCTTAGTCCTGCGCCAGCCACTAGGCAAGGACTAACTGAGCTAGAGCGGTGCACCTTGCTTAGTGGCTGTCGCAGGACTAAGCTCACCCGTGCAACTAGACCCAAAAAGCTGATTATCCGCATTTGCAAGGGCTAAGCCTTTCACCGCCAAAGGACGCAGACAGTCTTTATGACATCATTGTAAATTCAACATCAAGTTCCTCCGCCGTCCAAAGTACAAAGCAGTTTCAGCAGGAGGCATAGATCCGCATGAGCAACGAGCGCAACTGCTGGGGCTCAGAATGATCTAGACCGCTTGCAGGTGGGTGGTGCTCAGTTTGTTTGTTTGTTTTGTTTTTGTTGTTTTTTTTTTTGTTTTTTTTTGGGGGGGAGTTTTGGTAATGGAGGTGTTAACATATTCAAGATGTGCTTATCCGGGTTTGAGGCTTCATACCTGAAATGAGTTAAACCGTGTTTACTAGCAAAGACTTGAACAAAACACTAATTTAACATAATCCCAAAAGTTGGGTCTATTACATAGTACGACAATTACTCTATTTTGCATTTTCCCAATCAGTTACAGTCACCCCGGTGAGCTAAAGGCCCTCCGGCCTGGGGTCGACCCGCTCAGCGGAAGTTCTGTTATCGACAATCTGGATAGACCGGCGTATCAACATGATCAGTGAGCAAAAACCGCGCCCTCGAGCCCTGTGACCAACATCAACCTACGTATCGACAGTCGGCCGCCGCGGATAGTTTGAATTATCGAGGTAGTGCCTACTCCGCAATGAATGAATGAATTTTATTTAACTCATTCATCCCCGACACATCACAGCAAGACATGGATCGAGCCGCAAGACAGTTCAAGGGTGGTGCCAGAATAGCTTGGCGCCCATAGGCGCCAAGCTATTCTGGCACCACCCTTGAACTATCATGCTTGACGTGTCTCTAGAATTGTAGTATATCCTTCTGAGGGCAACCTCGAAATGTAGAGATTTCGGTCCTGGGGTAAAATGCGTTAAAGTGTGCTCCTTGGGAGGTTTACAGTACGAGTGCACGGCAATATCGTTTCGTCCAATGCATTAATCGATTTATTTTTAAAGTCTGTAAACACACTACTCACAGCGTGTGATCTGATTTATAATACTCTGATTACAAGAATTAGTTTATTCCAGACGCAACAGGCATCGATGCAATATGCAAGAGGCGTAGATTCTCATGAGCCCCTGCATTCGCAGGGGCTCATGAGTATCTATGCCTCTTGCTTCTAGAGATCGGCTGCCTCAACATCCTCAGACTGAGGAAGCGATGCGGCTTAAAGAGTGATGTTGGCAGAAATGACTGCGCTTAATGCGCCCGCTAATGGTGTATGATGAATGTTGACTCTAATAATTATCGATGGCATTGTATTTGGGAAAACAATTACTGCTCAGGACTCTCTCTCTCTCTCTCTCTCTCTCTCTCTCTCTCTCTCTCTCTCTCTCTCTCTCTCTCTCTCTCTCTCTCTCTCTCTCTCTCTCTCTCTCTCTCTCTCAATTCATTTCATTTCATTGTCTGTTTCTTTGTTTGTTTGCTTGTTTATCTGCTGGCCTAACTAGCTGGTGTAGTTTTAGAGTTCTTTTAGTCTGATTTTGTTTTTGGGTCTTTCGTTTGTTTGCCTTTTTGCTTGTTTGTTTGCTTGCTTGCGTTCATGCGTTCGTACGTGCATACTTCCTTGATTGCTTCATGTTGTTGATGGTGTTGGTGTTAGTGTTGTTGTTGTTGTTGTTGTTATTGTTTGGTTGGTTGGTTGGTTGGCTAGCTGGCTGGCTGGCTACTTGGTTGGTTGGTTCGTTCGTTCTGTTTGTTGTTGTTGTGGTTTCATGCTTGCTGGTTGGTTGGTTCGTTCGTTCGTTGTTTGGTTCGTTCGTTCGTTCGCTTTTTGGTTAGTTGGTGGGCTGGCTTGTTGGTTGGTTCGTTCGTTCGTTCATTTGTTCGTTTGCTGGTTGGCTGGTTAGTTGGCTGATTGTTTTGGTTTTTGTGTGTGCGTGCGTGTGAGCATGTGAGCTTACGTGAGTTGTGGTTGAAAGGAGAGGGAACCGACGGGATTGTTGAGCACCTTATCGTCCCTCACTCTGCCAATCCTACTTACCCTTTTTTCTTGTATTTTTCATTTCTAAGCTAAAGAAGCTGTCATCTAATTTATCTACGCTGCTGTCTGAAACTCCCTAATTTGACGCCATCTTGTGATTTATGTCGGATTTTTGCCGACAATCTGACCATAAACTAGATTCAACTTCAAAAGCAAGCTCATAAATAAGCACCAGAATGCCGTTATCACGTATACCAGTATTTTTCTCTGCTTCTTTTTCCTTGTTATGTTTCAACTTTCACAAAAAAACTTTAGGAGTTGAACTGACTTTGATACCTCACGGATAGTGGTTTGTACAGGCTAACAAGCCACTACCCTTAAGCACTAACACCCAATATTCATCTTCCACGAAATTACCTTAGTGCTTAACAAACGGGTGAAAGTGTGAGACGATCTGGGGCAAACTGTGATTTATCTCCAGAAGTTTAGTCAAACTTCGATAGAAATGCAGTTCAGCTTTTCGTCAGTATCCAGCTAATGGTTTGATAAGTAGGTCATTATTAATAATTGGATCGTATAGCTAAGAACCAGACAAAACTTGGGTAGAAATGACAGAAGAAAACTGATATATCTAACTCATTCAGCCCGACGGCCGTATTTCCCAAATTTTGGAGACGTTATCTAATGACTATGCGCCAGTTGCAGGAGATGGATCGACCATGATAATTCAAGGGCAGTGCCAGATTAGCTTGGCGCCGACAGGCGCCAAGCTAATCTGGCACTACCCTTGAATTATCAAGGTCGACCCATCTCCTGCTGTAGTGCGTTAGGGCTGATTGGCTTAATAAAATAATATATTTCTTACAAGGGTTTACCCAGTCTAGTACAGAAAGTCTAGTACGAGCAACTTGAAGTCAGCGGCGTCACTGTCTCAAATAACGCGAGACTACAAATTCTGACATTTGAAAAAGCTTTAAAATTCCTTCATAGATTTATGTGTAAGTTCCTCTCACACTTTTCTTCTCCAATTATTGCAATCATTGTATCAATTCGACCATACTCACGATGTCTAGCAAAGTTTGTGCCTACCCCCTTACTACCACAGGCTGTTGTAGAGACATGTTTTTACGATGTGTAGCAATGGACCGAATTTATTTATTTATTTATTTATTTATTTATTTATGTATGTATTTATTTATGTATTTATTTATGTATGTATTTATGTATTTATGTATTTATGTATGTATGTATGTATGTATGTGTGTATGTAGTTATGTATGTATGTATGTATGTATGTATGTATGTATGTATGTATGTATGTATTCTAGTCACTGTAGAACATATAGTGCGTAGGCAATAGGGTTCAAGAGAGCCCTATTACCCAAGCAGTTTATGCCACGTGCTTCCTTCTACTTGTTATATTTGTGGGCTGAAATGTGACCGAAACAGCCTTCTAAGTGCACTCCGCGATATGTTTACGTCTGACGCGTCTTTAGTTACAAATGTGCTTCAGATGCCAACAAATCTGAAGTTATTTCTCATACCTCTCCGACCATTCAGTCTAGAAAACCATTCTCCTACCCATTTCTGTCGCGAATTTCCTTTAAATCTATATAGGCACTAGCACAAAACTCCTCAGAGTGCATTCGCAAGATGCCGCCACTGCTTTTTATTATTAGTGACAAAAATAAGCCTATTCCTAACGTCAAACTCTAATTTTAAAGCTGAAACAACGCACCTCCCTGCTCCATACATGCGTCATTCAATATGCCAACGTTTTTTTACGTAACACTTTCACTTCAGCATGTGCTCACTTTCATGGGTTGCCGCCTGTAAAATTAGGTCGTCGGTACAAGTTGTGTTGCTAAGTAAATCACAGATACCTAAATCGCACATTGTTAACCTACCCCTGTAAATACCCTGCCAGTGGTATAAATGTGTTTGTTTTCATCCCTACGTCACACGACCTGTCGCTTTAGCGCAAACCGTACCATGTGACCGTGATACAAAAACCCTTGTAGCGAAAAAATGACAGATTCTTCTTGTAGCCTCTTTGTGACGCATCTTGAATGTGAGTTTTGTTCTATAAAAAATCTCCAAAACGTTCTAAAGTAAAATGTTACTTAGTGTTGTTCGAAACAACAAGCACACTCAGTACTTGAGACGGCAACGTCATGAAATATTTTAAATTACGTCATAAGTCTATTATGTATAAATGTATATTCCTTTGACGTCAGTCATGTCTGGCGTGATCCAGGTCGGAAGAAGTCTTCTTGATTTCTTTTACGAAAATAGTCGAGGAATGAAAACAAATACTTTTTGATAGCAGGGGCTTGCTGCACGGACCCTTGCAGGCCTTCGGGAGGTCAAAGGAATCATTGTACCGCTCAGGCCTTCGGCCTTCGGGGTACAAAGGTTCCTTTGGCCTCCCGAAGGCCTACAAGGGTCCGTGTAGCAAACCCCTGCGACAAATAACTTATATTGTAGGACAAATCGCGGTATTATTGTAGCTCTCTTCGTGACAATCTTGGATGCGAATTTTGTTCTATAAAAGATCACCCAAACGTTCTAAAGTAAAAAGTTTCTTAATGTTGTTCGAAACAACAAGCACACTCAGTACTGGAGACGGCAACGTCATGAAATATTTAAAATTACGTCATAAGTCTATTATGTATAAAAATGCATATTCCTTTGACGTCAGTCAGGTCTGGCGTGATCCAGGTTGGAAGATGTCTTCTTGAATTTTTTTTTTTTTTTACGAAAATAGTAGGGAAATGAAAACAAATACGTCATTGGTAGCAGCGGCTTGCTGCCCGGGCCTTTGTAGGCCTTTGGGGGGGTCAAAGGAACCATTGTCCTTCGGGATACAATGGTTCCTTTGACCTCCCTCAAGCCTACAAGGGTCTGTGTAGCAAACCCCTACTACCAATAACTTATTTTCACGATGTGTGACAACATACCGTGGGTTTGTTTGTTTGTTTGTTTGTTTGTTTGTTTGTTTGTTTGTTTGTTTGTTTGTTTGTTTGTTTGTTTGTTTGGTGTTGTTGGGTTGTTTTTGTTCTTTTTTGGTCCCGTTGTTGTCGTTTTGTCACTGTAAAACAAGGCTGTTTTACAGTGAGTAGAAGAATGAATACTGTGTATTTACAGAGAAGCTGGAACCAAACGAAGAAAGAAACACGCTTAGAAAATACAGTTTCAACACAACTGTGTTGTTGTTGTTTTGTCACTGTAAAACAAGGCTGTTTTACAGTGAGTAGAAGAATGAATACTGTGTATTTACAGAGAAGCTGGAACCAAACGAAGAAAGAAACACGCTTAGAAAATACAGTTTCAACACAACTGTGTAGTAACTGGCTTTTCTAAGCATGTTTCTTTCTTCGTTGGATTCTTTTCTGCATTTTACACGCTTTGGCAGTCAAGTGTTCGCGTCTGGACTGTGTATCTACACACATCGTGAAAAAGCTTTTCTGTAGCCCAACCTAGCCTGTGCTTAACCCCTTCCCTGCTACGGCACGTACATTTTTGTTTCTGAAATTTTTGTTCTTTCAACGACCGAGGGCCGCAACCCTAAATGAAAGGAATAGGAAAACAAATTGGCCGTAGCAAGAGACTGCGGGGGCTCATGAGGATCTATGTCTCTTTCAGTCGGCCAGGTTGTGTGCTTAGTGTTTCCCGGCAGTACAGGGATGAATGCCGGCTTGTTTCCCCTTCTACAGCCTTTTTTGTCTTGACCAGCGCAAGAATGCAGACAATGGCGTATCAATTGTCCACGGTTTCAATGCAGAAGGAGGTGGTTGGTTTGCTGGGTTTAACCACTTAGTACCAGTTGCGTGCAGTGACTTCCTGCACACCGACCGATATTCGCGTGAAAAACACAGAAGACCTATCTGAAAGGCACCAAAAATAGACATAAAGAACACACAGGGCTGTAACAAGAGACACAAATCCTCTTTAACCCACCGAGACTGCGGGGGTTCAGGAGGGTTTATGTTTCTTGCATGGAGCTGAGTAACTTTTACCTTGCCCCAACAGTTAAGAGGTTAACCTTCCCATGTCAGTGATCGAAGAATACATAAATACGAATTGTTTTTATAACTCAAGGCCAAAGATCTTCGTCCGCGCAAAGAAATGATCACGAAGTGGGGTCAGCAAGAGGAATTGATCCTCATGAGCCCCCGCAAGTGCGGGGGCTCATGAGGATCTATGTCTCTTGCCTTTTGGTATTGTTTGCAGTGTTCGGCGATGACGGGGTAAAGCCATCAAACACTCACTGAATAAAAAGGCAGTGTATTCGATGGCCACAAAATGAGAGGCATTAGAAACACGAACATTTCAACACGAGATCCTGAATCAGCTCAGAGCTTATCAAGAGACAAAGATCATCATGAGCCCCAACAACAGCAGACGGATTGTCTTCACTGGGTTACAAAACTTCTTGTCATTCGCCAGTAGTCCACCTCTCACCTGCATGCACATGTACGGTGTCAGCATAGAATCTTTGCATGGGTCCAGAAAGAGACATTACACAATGCAGTTTCGACGTGAGACCAACAAAGCCGGAGGCATAGATAGTCACAGCCACCCCGCAGGTGCGGGGACTCATGAGGATCTATGCTTCTTACAGTCGACTGTCTTTATCAGAAGTGTTACAACTGGGCAAAGGAGAAATGATAGACATTTAGTTTCTATGTCCTTTGGATCCTGCGTGGAGTCAACAAGAAGATGTAGCTAGAAAGGCTCATGAGGATTTATGCCTCTAGTAGACTTCTGAACTTCTCCCAAGAACTGTTGACACGTGAGAGGGGACAAAGGGGGTAAGGTTCAATAGCGCCTGTTTTTCCGTGGTGTCGGAATGCTCCTAGGTAATCAATTCTAATGCAATTAGTCAGCCACTGCCTGAAAGGAAAAAAAACAAACTGGCGCATCGCTGAGTGAACCCGGCCCTTCGCTGCCGAGATAAAGTGAACACCACCTAACTGCAAGAAACATAGACCCTCATGAGCCCCCGCACTTGCGGGGGTCATGCGGATCTATGTCTCTTGCTGAGTCCATTTTGTACGATCTAAGCTTATGTTGCTTGGACGGATTGGATTCTTTGGCATCGAGAAAACAATGAGAAGAGCTGCAAGACGCAAATGCGGGGACTCATGAGGATATATGCGTCTTGCTGACACTATCTCGCAGCTGTGTTGCTTGGACGGTTTAGAGGTTTCTGGCGTTGAATGTACGGGGGAATTTC
>BTPG01000001.1:77336081-77341081 GCA_036245525.1 Semisulcospira habei | reverse complement strand
CTTAACTGATTCTCTACTATAACGCTTAAAAAGCGATGCCTAGTTACTTGTTCAATAGGCTGGCTATCCAAGGAGGGTGTTAAAGGTGGTAGGCCACGCTGGTGTTTCTGACGTGTGGTAACTAACATGCTCTTTGCACCAGCCTGCTACTTCATCAAGACTTTGTTAGAGTACCTCAGGAAGACTCGATGTTGATGATGACTTGCATTTTCAAAACGGAAACGCGAAATATGCCCATACCGCAACATTAACAAGCTCCTCATGTGTAGCAGTAATGAAATACTTCAAAGTGTATATAAACGCTATATATCCTATTTACACACATGAACGGAGAAAAGACGCCAGGAAACGTGCGAGTCGCTGTACTGACAAGTGAAAATTGACGAGATGTCAGCTGGCGATATCGACAACCTGAAAAAGGAACTAAATAAACAAACCTGCTGGCATTTTCCGCAATTATGCGTGATCTAGTTACAAGCAGAATTTACCGAGTAACACGCACGATTATATAATGCACTGGTGTCTTTATAGTCAGACGAAATCTACGCGCCGAGTCGACAGCGGTATGCAGTCGTCTGCCATTCATGTGTTTTGTCTGAACACCGCAGTCAGCCGCAGAATGAATGACGCCAGGCACGGTTCTGTTTTGGATTGGGTACAGAAATTATGGCCATCTTTCCAGCACTGTCCACCTGGAGCTCCACAGAATAGGCACGATCAGATCCTTTCTGACAGAAAAGACTACTGCCCAGCTCGTAAGCTCTCGCATTCTCTGTCCCGTCTAGATTACTGTAATTCCCTCCTTGCTGGTATCTCATCTGATCAACTCACTCGCATTCAGCGTATCCAGAATAATGCAGCCCGGTTAGTCCATCGTAAAAAAACGCACTGATCATGTCACACCACTGCCAAAGCATCTCCACTGGCTACCTGCGGCAGAAAATAGAGTACAAGCTGGCCACTTTGGATTACAAACACAATGACAATACACTTCATGCATATCTGTCCTTTTCCCTTGCATCACACAATCCTAGTGAAATCTACGCTCAAGCTCACAGAAACGCCTTGTTCAATCCATAGTCAAACTAAAAACTGCTGGTGCACGTTCTTTCAGTTATCAGGCCCCTCACGTCTGGAACTCACTTCCACTGCATGTCCGTCTATCCCCTACCCTGATGACTTTCAAAACAAATTTGAAGACCCATCTTTTCCAGGTAGCATATCAGGATTAGCTTAGTCTGCATGTGCTGCCTGGAAATGTTGGCTGTTGTCTTATTTGTGTAGCCCTTGTATGTAGATTGTGTGTGTGTGTGTGTGTGTGTGTGTGTGTGTGTATGTTTGTGTGTTTGTGTGTGTGTGTGTGTGTGTGTGTGTGTGTGTGTGTGTGTGTGTGTGTGTGTGTGTGTGGCGGTGTGTGTGTGTGCGTGTTTGTGTATGTGCGTGTGTGTTTCGTGCTAGGAATGTTGCTACATGGTGCGAGCTAGTATTTATTTGAAGAGTGAGTGCTTGTTTATTTTGTTCTAATTTATATTCTTTTTAAAATTATTTCTATGTGTTGTAAAGCGCTCCGAGCTTGATATATGTGGGTAAGGGCGCTATATAATAACTATGTATTATTTATATATATATATATATATATATATATATATATATATATATATATATATATATATATATATAATAACTATGTATTATATATATATATATATATATATATATATATATATATATATATATATATATATATATATATATATATATATATATATATATATATAACAAAATATAGATATAACAAAAAAACAGAATGGGTTCCCTGGCGATTTGCCATATCGGAAGTTTATTGTATATTTACAAGGTCACTCTAAATATTATATTACATATGTGCCAATTTTTTATTATTTTTTTTTAATTTTTTTTCGTCATTTGTGATTTGCGACTATAAAATTGCGACTGGAAGTTTGACAGATGAACCTATTGGTAAGCCATGTCAATAGCCGCTCCGGCCCCACTTCTCCTCCCCTTTCCCCTTGAACTCCATGCCAATCCCCTCCTCCTCTTCCCATCCCCAGCCCCAGCCCCACCCCCTCCCCACACACCCCACCTCACCCCACCCCATACCTCCAACCCCCCCCCCCCCCCCCCCCCCCCTCTGCATGCTACTTCTCACTATCCTCGTTTTATTTGGCATCGCTAAATCGTCATTATGAATTTACGTCAACGATAAGCGAGACTTTCTTCACTAACTTCTTAACTGCCGGGGCAGGGCGTACGATACTAAGATGCAAGAGACTTAAATCCTCATGAGCCCCCGCGACTGCGGGGGCTTATGAGGATTTATGTCACTTGTTAGTCCTGTCGTGATCTTTATACCTATCCCCCTCCCCTCCCCCTATATTTTTTTCAATCTGTGTTCTTCAGGCGAATTCAGAGGGTCGCTCAGTGTGCAATCGTTACAGACACGAAATAATAATAATAATAATAATAATAATAATAATAATAATAATAATAATAATAATATCATTATATCATCATAGTACTAGTAGTAGTAGTAGTAGTAGTAGTAGTAGTAGTAGTATGAATTTGACATATATAATAGATAATAACAATAACAGAATACCCCAAAATAAAATAAAAATGATGTGCTTGTCTGTGAGTTTAGACCTTATGGCTGAAAGCCGTCATGTTCACAGTCATAGAGCAACACATTAACCCATTCAATGCCTTTGGACGCATGTATTGTGTCTGCAAATCTTTGCTCATTTAGCGACGAAAAGCCACAACCATCCAAAGAACATCGACACACCATGGCCTCAGCAAAAAATATAGATCCGCATGAGCCCCCGCTGTCGCGGGGGCTCATGAGGATCTATGTTTTTTGCAGATGTAAGTGAATAGGTTAATATTTTGCTTTTCGTCCTGAAGACATCACATCCATGAAAAATTGCGTGCTGATTGGTACTAGTTTGATCACGTTTGCAAGCACACAAAATGTCTACCGGAGTGAATTCCCGTGAGCACTCGTGGCGTCACTGGCGCCACAGATATTGACGCGCCCGCCACCCGCTACCCACGCGTCAGGTGCAGGGGACACAACTCACTTCATCCATCTTTTTCATCCATGGGGACGTAACTCCGTGCAGCGGCGGAGATAGTGAAAGTCTCGCGAGAGTTTAGACCCGAGTCTAATAACATTTTGATCACACCAGGGCTTTTCTTGCGTAAAGG
This sequence comes from Semisulcospira habei, assembly GCA_036245525.1. Classification (NCBI taxonomy): domain Eukaryota; kingdom Metazoa; phylum Mollusca; class Gastropoda; family Semisulcospiridae; genus Semisulcospira; species Semisulcospira habei. The sequence goes on along the minus strand of BTPG01000001.1, from coordinate 77,337,853 downwards.
ATAACTTACTTTGTTCAGTCTTACGCTTGAGAAAAAGAAATATGGCTTCACCATCAGTCTCAGGAACAGCTGAAGCCAATCAAATTAAACAAGAGGCATAGATTCTCATGAGCCCCTGCGATTGCAGGGGCTCATGAGAATCTATGCCTCTTGCAGAGGAATTGATTTTCCTGAAGGGTTGTCGTCAGTCAAACGTTCAAACCCAGATGACAGTCTCAGTATGAAGAACAACAGAAGACGATTGAAGACAGCAAAATACAGGTGCACAAGTCCATGAGCGTGTATGCTTGTTACAGGTCACAAGATTTGGATGTAAGAATTGTAACCTATACCATTGCCCCTTTTGTCAGTTCTTTTCTTTCCGCTCCTATTTGTCTTCCTTTTTTATTTGAAAGGAAGTACAGTGAGGTCAACGTCTGAAACCTAATGACGTCCCTTGTTCCCTGACGTCATTACGAGGCAGAAGGCGCCAATCAGACTCGCTGTCTTTTAGCTCTAAAAGTCTGTGGGACCAATCGAAAGTTGCGTATGGTCAGCGGTAATCTTTGTCTAGACGAAGTTCAGTCTCTACTACGTCCTAGACTACGACTAGCGTTAGGTCTTTGCTTGGTTTTGTGGGATCTATACTCGCGTGCACTAAACCTTGTTAGATCTAAAATCACTAGCATAACCGTCTTGTTACATCTACAATTACCACCACAGTCATGTTAGATCTGCAATCGCTAGCACTACGGTCACTTTAGAAAAGAAAAGATAAGATAAGATGAGATGACATGAGATAAGGAAAAGATAAGATAAGACATACTTCATGGTCAACAATTGTTCACTTCTAACGTCATGTCACATCTAAGATCGCTAGCACTACCGTCTTGTTAGATCTATAGTCGCTAGCAAGTCATGTTAGATTCACGAACACTAGCTAATATCGTCTTGTCAGACCTACGATTGCTGGCACTGACGTCTCGTTAGATCTACATTCGCCAGCATGTACGTCAGCTTGGTACGCCTTCCATAGCCGGCACACGTCGTTGGCCCCGTAACGATTGCTAGCACTACGTCTTGACACAGCCACACACATTTACCTTCGTGGAATTGAACAACAATTGTATTCACCCCTCCGCCGCCAGCTAACAAGAATTTTGCGTCTGAAAAAACCGCACACCGACTGGCATACGCTTATGGATCGACCATGATAGTTCAAGGGTGGTGCCAGAATAGATTGGCGCTGATAGGCGCCAAGCTATTCTGGCACCTCCCTTAAACTACCATGGTCGATCTGAATTAAACTGTCATGTATTCTTCATATAACTACTCCGAAACGACTCGTAAGCTGAATGTAAAGTCTTCAGAGAAAAACTGCCATATCACAGAAACAAAATAAATGGGACCATACATGGGCATAAAGAACTTAGGACTGAAAAGAAACATAAACCCTCACGAGCCACCGAAATTGCGGGGACTCAGAGGGTTTATGTCTCTTGCAAGAAAATAACGTTCGCTTTCCTCGGCGGTTCAGGGGTTCATCCATTGACTGCTACTGACCACACCCTTCGGCGAAAAAGACTTGTAACTACAGTAGCAGTCAAAGGGTTACCTTCGTTTTCTCCCCCCCCCCTTCCCCCCATCCACTTTTTTTTTATCGGTTCCTTATTTCTTTCTTTTTTTTTCTTTTTTTCTTCTTCTTCTTTTTTTGATGGATTCAGGCAATAGATAGATTCGGGAAATGTGTTCCTGTCCTGAATTCAAATCACTAGAGACAAGTTTGGCTTCAG
>BTPG01000001.1:77283581-77331081 GCA_036245525.1 Semisulcospira habei | reverse complement strand
CGGACATTTAACATGATGCGTAGTATCAAGGGCACGAAACTCATGCCCGGCCATGACAGCGATGACTTCGGCTTTCTCGCGTCTGTGCTCGTTCAAACAAGGTTCGGTCCAAAATGTGATCTATACTGAGGTGGTTATGCGAGACAGTAGATATCTTCGTTCTTTGGCGCACTCTTCTTCTTCTTTTTTTTTTCTTCCGTTGCCAACCAACTTGGGGAGTGTGTGTGTGTATCTCTGTGTGTGTGTGTGTGTGTGTGTGTGTGTGTGTGTGTGTGTGTGTGTGTGTGTGTGTGCGTGCGTACGTGCATGTGTACGTGCGTGCGTGCGAGTGCGTGTGTGTTTTGCGTGTGTGTGTGTGTGTGTGTGTGTGTGTGTGTGTGTGTGTGTGTGTGTGTGTGTGTGTGTGTGTGTGTGTGTGTGTTTGTGCACAAAACCCCTAAAATGGTGACTTTCTTTACCATCCTTATGAAAAATGGGTGCGTGTAAAATTCTGGGTGCCCAAGTCAGACACCCATTTTTTTCTAAGGTTGTTTCTGCATTGTCTTGCGGTAAAAAAGTTATAAAAAGTATAAGAAATCAGTTTTTCCCATTTTGAGTTGTTTACATGATGTTTTGTGTTTGCGACGCACTCGTCGTGTGTGTTGCCACGGAAGCGAGGGTCTGTGTGACGTCGACTTACTTTATTATAGATCAGCTTGATACTGATTGGTCGTCTGCGCAGTGACATGAACTGAGTTGTTTCCCCTTATCGCCTTGCTGACTCATCAAAACACCATTGTCTTTCGTCCCGCACCGCTGTTTCGTTTGCAAAGGTAAATGTTATGCAATATTTTTTTTATTTAAGAGCACGCCCAAAATGTACTTATTCAACGCAGTTATTTGACTGAGATGCTCCCAATCCGATACAATTGCACAGTCAGCCGACACTGACCCGCTTCGAGAAAAGACGTCTGCTATGCGGCCGGTCGTCTGCTTCCCAGTCATGATTCCTAAAAGATAATAGAACCCCACGATTTTAACAAAAGCTTTCTTCTTCAATAAAAAGGAATTCGTCCAATAACACCATTACAAGGTCAAGCTGTCACGCGATTTTGTTGCTTTTTTCTTACATGTGTGATTGTGATCGAAAAGTAACTTCACACGTACATGCGTAACAAAACGATGATGCCGCAGATTTCAGTGTGTATTTAAATTCAATCCTCGTATGCAAAACTATCTCGTGATTCCAGGAAAAGACTTCCAAGAAAAGCTTTTTCGGATTGTGCAAAGTTGTCGCTTTTTACTGTATTACCAATTATTGTTCATATGGGGCTGGGGGTACTGCATTACTGAATTATGTATATCTGATCCAAAATGTCAAGTTCACATGGTTGCATTTGACATGTTTGCAGCACTGTTTTGGCCACACTCAGGACTTTCTGCACACACCCAGCACCAGATGGCAGCAGGATGTCCAGAACCATGGGATCTATGGAAGTGGACAAGCACGCCCCTTCCTGGCATATGACCAAGGCCCATGGCAAAATTAGTCAGCTGCCTGAGCAGCAGAAGGGTAGCCCATGCAGTATCTCTGCCGGAGAAGGTGCGTCTGGTAGGAATGCCCCCAATTACAAACTGGTAAGTGATTCTATGATCATCCTAATTTTATTGGCTCACGTGTGAAGCAAAAGTGAGTTTATGTTCTGGTCCACTGGTCGTCCCTCCGTCCGTCGTCCGTCGTCCGTGGTAAACTTTAACGGTGGCATCTTCTCGGAGACTATTCAAGACACATTCTTCAAGCTTGGCCCAAGGATACTTTGTGGCAAGACCTTTGTAATCATACCAATTTGAGTGACCTCTCACAAAGGGTCACGCGGGGTTGACAGATGTGTGAAAAATGCTTACATTTTCAGAAAACATGGATTTTGCTGCTGCAGAAGCCAGCCCTTGTCACCGAGGTCACACATATGTAAATCGGTCATACACGGGATTACTCTTTTTATTCTTCTGCAAGGCCCCTTAAACCAAAATTGGGCTATTTCTGTCCTATTGCAGCTTTTCTGTTTGTTTTCTTTTTCCAGTTGGCAAATGGAGCCTGGGGTGGATCTGAGAGTGCAAGCTCATCGCAATACAAGGACAGTGATGACGAGGAGTTTGTTCCTGGCTGGAGCTCACAGATTCAGACTGTGGGGTCGCCATCAAACTCTGGGAACTCCGACACAGACAGTATTGTATTTACTATGTTAGATTTCAAAGTGGCAGGTTCAGGTTGGGCAGGTGTTAGTGAAGCAAGCACCAGCAAAGTGCAGTGGGCGGAACCTGGTGAATTAGGGGGTGGCAATGAGAATGTGGATAGGCAGAAGGAACATGATGTTATAGAGCTTAGTTATAAGGTGAGTTCTAAACATTCGCATCAATTTCAGAGCCCTAGAATAAATAGAAATATGGGAACCCATTTTCACATAATATGGTAGGTAACCCACTCTGAGGCTTTTGTCTCCATGTGTGTCTGTGTCTGTGTCTGTGTGTCTGTGTCTGTGTCTGTGTGTGTATCAGGGGTGATGAAAGAAATGCATCGGTGTATTTCGTGGGGTTACAATAAAACAACAGTATTCTTGTTCGCGTCACACAGACATAACGAGTATGTTTCTCGGAACATTGATAAAGTAATTCTCCAAATGGGGATCCATTGTATCACTGACAAAAGGCTTTAGAGATTCGAGCGTTTAAAAAAAAAACAACTGCAGATGGTATCTTTATTAAATGTGTTTGTGTATACAATAGGCCACGGAACACAGTGCCGTTTCCGTACTGTCCAGTCTCTTAGCCATAGTCAGTCCCAGGCATCCCCTAATATTTCAATCCCCTAAAAACACTAGCGCCCACCAGCTGCACATTTACCATGCACAAAATAACAAAAAAAAAAACAGCACATTGACAGTCTCATTTCTTGGCTATGAACCTGATTCCTTACCAACCCCACACCCAAGCACAGCTGAAATCAGCGTGCCCCTCAAATCCCTACGTCAATGGCAACTCAACATAGGCCCACAATTGTCCACTGTATAAGCTCAGGATGGTATGAATCAAAGCACCAAACATGTCTCCTCTCAGCTAAACAGAGATTTCCAGCAAATTCCAACATTCAGCCCTACTACAAATTTTCAAACAAGGCAAAAATTATTTTTAAAACACCGGTCCTCTTATTGCCTCAACTGCCAAATTTAAATATATAACGTGACCTGTAAGAGAAACTGTCCCACCTGAACACCATTCAATCTGCCATCAGTGCAACCCTTAGACACTAGCTAAGTCAAACCCAAAGTGACACCATTGCATGTTGCTGCATCTTTATGTTATGGCCCATTATGTGAAGCGCGTTGTTGTGGTATTTACAAGGCTGTTGATGTGTTGGATCATGCATATCTGATGCCATTAAAAACAGACTAGATATGGTCAGAATGCCTCCAAAATTGGCATGTACATCAAGTAATATATCTGATCTTCAGAAATGTTGCATTTGAGACACAGGCACATGAAAGTGGGTTTTTTCCCCATATTTTTGCACTACCCACCCCCCTATTTTTTTCTGTTTTTCCAAATTTACACACACATGCAATACAGTCAAACTGACTTCTGGTGGGCTGGACAACTGAACAAGGTTACCATGACACTGACATTGATGAAAAATGAGCTTTCAGACCCAAGGCCATTTCCTTGTGTATCTCAGGGCAGCCCAAAAGACAATGCCCAGGCATATTCATTGACCCTGTTGTCTGGTGACAACAAGCAGGAAGAGGCCTGTAACCAGCTGCCATGCCCTATATGCTGCTTGCAATCTTTTCCACTGTCAAAAGGGGTCATGAAACAGCTGTGCAATTTAAACATTCAGTCTACTGAGCTAACCCACAGACAAAAGGCTACACAAAACAGCCAAAACTATGACGCGGGACACACCGCATACCCAAACAAGTGTCTGGAGTGCTTATTTAGGAGGTAGCAGGGAAAAATTTATATGTACAGTTCATTTTTATATAAAACACACTTGTCAGAGTCTCAAAAGACCTCAACTCATGTTGCAAATGCAGCAGGCATGTGTGTGCCAAACCTGTAAACACTCCTGTAAAAGCCTGTACTGGTGGCCGCAACTGCTGGTCCCATAACAATGCACTCAAATGAGCTTTACGCAGTGTAGAAGTGCTTGTGTTTGGCTCAGAATAGACACCAGAGACATCCTTAATGACAATTACAGCAGAATGACACTTCTGACGCAGTCAGTGTAGCTGGATCATGCAAAATAACACTTCTGCATGTCACACTATTTTGGAGGCTTATTTCACTCTGAGGTCAGCTGTCTGATGAAATGTACATGCTGACACTGTTTCATGTAGTTTTCATCTTAACCTTTGACCTTAAGCGCCCCCCCCCCCCATCTCCCCCCCCCCCCGCCCCCACCTTCCCTCCCCCCACCCCACCCCACCACACCTCACACCACCCCACAACTTCAGTAACAGAAAAATTGCATTTTTTTAATATTTTTTTTTACGCATTTATCAAACTGAACGCCCCTTTCAAGGTCAAGGTCAAAGCTCAAGGTCGAAAGTCAGACTCATGACTACCTGTAAGACAAAAAAATAAATGAACAAACACACTAACCATAGCTCACAGTGCAGGTAAACAGGGTGTTGCGACGCAAATCATGCAAAAACGCTTATAAAACTGCAATTGCATCGATTTTTTGGCAAAATTGAAATTTTTCATGATTTTCTCAGTTTTTCAACTGCAAAAGTCCAAACTCTATGATATAGTTACATTAAACCAGCTTCAGATCTATGTCACATATGACATGTGGTGCCCTGACAGGCCACGGAACACAGTGCCGTTTCCGTACTGTCCAGTCTCTTAGCCATAGTCAGTCCCAGGCATCCCCTAATATTTCAATCTCCTAAAAGAAAAACCTAGCGCCCACCAGCTGCACATTTGCCATGCACAAAATACAAAAAAAAAAACAAAAACAAGCACGACCCGTCTCATTTCTTGGCTATGAAACTGGTTCCTTACCAACCCCACACCCAAGCACAGCTGAAATCAGCGTGCCCCTCAAATCCCTACGTCAATGGCAACTCAACATAGGCCCACAATTGTCCACTGTATAAGCTCAGGATGGTATGAATCAAAGCACCAAAAATGTTTCCTCTCAGCTAAACAGAAATTTCCAGCAAATACCAACATTTAGCCTTACTACAAATTTCCAAACAAGGCAAAAATTATTTTTAAAACACCGGTCCTCTTACTGCCTCAACTGCCAAATTTAAATATATAACGTGACCTGTAAGAGAACATGTCCCACCTGTACACCATTCAATCTGCCATCAGTGCAACCCTTAGATACTAGCTAAGTCAAACCCAAAGTGACACCATTGCATGTTGCTGCATCTTTATGTTATGGCCCATTATGTGAAGCGCGTTGTTGTGGCATTTACAAGGCTGTTGATGTGTTGGATCATGCATATCTGATGCCATGAAAGACAGACTAGATATGATCAGAATGCCTCCAAAATTGGCATGTACATCAAGTAATATATCTGATCTTCAGAAATGCTGCATTTGAGACACAGGCACATGAAAGTGTTTTTTTCCATATTTTTGCACTACCCACCCCCTATTTTTTCTGTTTTTCCAAATTTACACACACATGCAATACAGACTTCTGGTGGGCTGGACAACTGAAAAAGGTTACCATGACACTGACATTGATGAAAAATGAGCGTTCAGACCCAAGGCCATTTCCTTGTGTATCTCAGGGCAGCCCAAAAGACAATGCCCAGGCATATTCATTGACACTGTTGTCTGGTGACAACAAGCAGGCAGAGGCCTGTAACCAGCTGCCATGCCCTATATGCTGCTTGCAATCTTTTCCACAGTCAAAAGGGGTCAAGAAACAGCTGTGCAATTTAAACATTCAGTCTACTGAGCTAACCCACAGACAAAAGGCTACACAAAACAGCCAAAACTATGCTACGCGGGACACACCGCATACCCAAACGAGTGTCTGGAGTGCTTATTTAGGAGGTAGCAGGGAAAAATGGATATGTACAGTTCATTTTTATATAAAACACACTTGTCAGAGTCTCAAAAGACCTCAACTCATGTTGCAAATGCAGCAGGCATGTGTATGCGAAACCTGTGAACACTCCTGTAAAAGCCTGTACTGGTGGTCGCAACTGCTGGTCCCATAACCAATGCACTCAAATGAGCTTTACGCAGTGTAGAAGAGCTTGTGTTTGGCTCAGAATAGACACCAGAGACATCCTTAATGACAATTACAGCAGAATGACACCTCTGACGCAGTCAGTGTAGCTGGATCATGCAAAATAACACTTCTGCATGTCACACTATTTTGGAGGCTTATTTTACTCTGAGGTCAGCTGTCTGATGAAATGTACATGCTGACACTGTTTCATGTAGTTTTCATCTTAACCTTTGACCTTAAGCGCCCCCCCCCCCCATGGCCCCCACCTCCCCCCCCCCCACCCCACCCCACCACACCTCACACCACCCCACAACTTCAGTAACAGAAAAATTGCATTTTTCTATTATTTTTTTTTTACGCATTTATCAAACTGAACGCCCCTTTCAAGGTCAAGGTCAAAGCTCAAGGTCGAAGGTCAGACTCATGACTACCTGTAAGACAAAAAATAAATGAACAAACACACTAACCATAGCTCACAGTGCAGGTAAACAGGGCGTTGCGACGCAAATCATGCAAAAACGCTTATAAAACTGCAATCGCAGCAATTTTTGGGCAAAATTGAAATTTTTCATGATTTTCTCAGTTTTCAAACTGCAAAAGTCCAAACTCTATGATATAGTTACATTAAACCAGCTTCAGATCTATGTCACATATGACATGTGGTGCCCTGACAGGCCACGGAACACAGTGCCGTTTCCGTACTGTCCAGTCTCTTAGCCATAGTCAGTCCCAGGCATCCCCTAATATTTCAATCCCCTAAAAAACCCTAGCACCCACCAGCTGCACATTTGCCATGCACACAATAACCAAAAGAAAACAGCACATTGACAGTCTCATTTCTTGGCTATGAACCTGATTCCTTACCAACCCCACACCCAAGCATAGCTGAAATCAGCGTGCCCCTCAAATCCCTACGTCAATGGCAACTCAACATAGGCCCAAAATTGTCCACTGTATAAGCTCAGGATGGTATGAATCAAAGCACCAAACATGTCTCCTCTCAGCTAAACAGAAATTTCCAGCAAATTCCAACATTCAGCCCTACTACAAATTTTTAAACAAGGCAAAAATTATTTTTAAAAATACCGGTCCTCTTACTGCCTCAACTGCCAAATTTAAATATATAACGTGATCAATAGTTGCCAAAGTACCATGTACACTCGTGTCCAGCAGTATTGGTAATAATCATGGCTGAAGCGTATGCTGATCAGGCATGCCCCTAAGCTATCATGCTCGGTTGAACTTTTGCAGACTACGGTCGGAAGATTCACCTGTTCACTGCCGAAAAAAACCTCTAATACAACACAACTACAAGAGGCATAGATCCTCATGAGCCCCCGCTGTTGCGGGGGCTCATGAGGATATATGCCTCTTGCTGAAACCACTTTGTGACCATGTTACTCGGATGAATGGCAAGAACTCTTTGTCGTTGAACTAACAACGGTATTAAAAAGAGCGCCCGCGTGCACTGGCCGGGAAGGGCTTAAAAAAAGATGGGGATGCAATAGCGTCTGTATTAAAGCGTAATGATGCCCTGGAGGCGCGAATGTCTAATTTGTGATTTCATTTTTCATTCAGGTTCGTGTTCGCATGGCGGATATACCCACAGATTTCCGCCCCTTCCAAATGTCTGTGCTATTTCCCCGTGAATGTCATTGTCATAAGTACGAGCTTTCCTAATCTGTTTCTAATGATTACTGTAATTATAAATGTTAGCAGGTACAACTGAAATTAAACTTGATTTATTTTTCTAATGATTGAGGTGACACATGACAGGATAAAACAAGATGAGTATTTCATCCCAAAGTCTACCGTATTGTTCGGATCTCAGATGAGTTTATCCTTTAGGAATATTCAGAGTTGTTCTTATTATTAGGCTTATAATGCTGATCCATTTCCCTCCTCTCTAAGCCAACCTCTGATCAACACACACATCGACGCACCCAAATAAAGACGGACACACGGCGCTTCCCGCCATTAGTACGCTCTGTCAATGCCGAAGGGTTAGAATTCCAACGTCAAAGGATTAGTCAATACAACAAGAATTAATACATAGCTACTTATCAGTATCTCTACTCGTTCAGCGGATCATTCAACGGGTGTGCGCAAGCTACGTCTGACGCTAGCCCGAGGACAATTTTGGTCGCCTGGACATCTAAAATGTGTCATACAGACACGATCACAGATACATGTATTACAATCAACATAGCGATATTCCAACTCTAAAACCTATACGAATATGAATACCTTTATTGTCCCAAGATGGGAAATTTGTTTGCGACCAAAAAAAAAGTTGTGAAAACAACAAATGTGAACATAATACAAATAAATACATTTGACTGACTAGAACACACAATTCGCCAAGTTTGTTCCACACCGTTATGAGATGAGATGAGAGATGAGATAGAACTTTATTGCCATATCTAATAAATAATACATTAGGAAATCGTTGCGGTACTGCGCAACTTAAAAAGATAAACATAAAACACATCAAAATATAATTAAGCTACTCACGTGCACACACACACACACACACACACACACACACACACACACACACACACACACACACACACACACACACACACACACACACACCCGTATGCCTTAGTAACTATTGTGGTCTAAACGTAAAGTCAATAAACACGATTTCACAGTGACACAAATCACATAGGACATAATTATAGTAATATTTTTTTTTAAAAAACACGTCACTTGCATCATCGTTAACTATGTTATCGAGACTAAAGAAAGATGGGGGAATGCCCTAGCGTGTACATTGTAAAGAAATGCCCAACACATAAAGAAGCACGCTTAGAGAGGACAAGTACAACCAAATTTATTCACGTTTCGGGTGAAAACTTTTAATAGACCCATTTTATACTTCTGTCTGTGTTTCTATTTTGAAAAAAAAATTCTTTGTTTGATATTTGTCCTTTTTAAGCGTGTCTCCGTTTTGATTTCCGGGGCAATCTTTAACCAGTTCACTGCCAGAAGACGCGCTCTGTGTTTTTGAAATCTTTGTTAATTCAATGCAGATGCCCAAGCAGCATGGAGTGGTGTCAGCAAGAGGCATAGATCCTCCGGAGCCCCCGATGTCTCTATCTATGCCTCTTGCAGTTGGGTGATGTTTAGCGTTTCTCGGCACTGCAGTGTTAGTTCTGGAGGAACCGGCAGTACGGGAGGAAAACCACGTCTGAAAAAGAAATTACAAAGTGTACTCACGCACGAGACTTTCATCAGCTTGTTTCTTCTTCGTCTCGTTTTATTTTTCCCCTCTACAGCCTCCCCCCCCCCCCCCCCCCCCCCACTCCCTCCTCCCCAGCGAGATTAGCTTTTTGTTTTTGCCTCTTCTGCTTGTGTTTTTACCTTCCATCTTTTTATGTTCATTGCCGCGTCTGCGCACAGACGAACCTCGCACTTGAGAATTTGTTCAGTTCGCCAAGTTTGTTCCAGACACGACGAAACCTTGGTCTACAGATTACAGATGTATTTGCGTTGGTTTCTTCATAGTAAACGATTCCGAAAACGAAGTCAAAATAAATTAGAGATGTGGCGTAGCAAGAGACATGACGATCTATGCCTCTTGCAGATTAAACTAATTGAACAGTGCACTTTCAGTTTCTTGTCTGATGCCCGGCACAGACAGTCAGTATACTAGAGGAATGACACGGCATGATGCTTAGTTTCTGTTCATTAAATCCGCCGTGAGATGGCCTTATAGTCGTCTGCTCGGCGTTAAACCCAAATAACTAACTCTGTTATTAAAACTGTTGATGTCTTCATCCTTGTGTACTTGTTTACGAGTCTGTTTCTAAAAAGAAGAGAAGTGTTCATAAGCGAAATATCAATAGATTGTGTTGCAATTGTCTTTTCTAAGCATGTTTCTTTCTTTGTTGCGATTTTTTTTTTTTTTTTGGGGGGGGGGGGGGTGGGTGGGTGGTGGGTGGGAGGTAGGGCCTTTTACCCTCTTGGCAGGCACCTCTGGAATAGGTGTTATACTAAGTCTATCGAAAAGACTGTGTCATAAAACTGAATTAAAACGAGCTACAGCTAAAAGGCAGTGGGGGGAAGGGGGGTGGGGAGGGGGGGGGGGGCAAATTAAAAGATGACTCAAAGAAAATCCCAGCAAAGAAAGAAACACGTTTAGAAAGGACAATTACAACGCAATTCATCAATTTTTCAAAATGCGCTACTTACTTTTATTAAGAATGGCTTGAACAGATGACTCAGTTCGCATGTGGGCATAGATTAAAGCAGATTCGTTGCACCTTCCAAGGGGCTCACGAAGGTCTATGTCTCCTGCAGACAGAAAGAATTCATTTAGCTCATTGGAGACGTGCCGCCTCCGGATACGCGGCATAAGCCGCGTATCCGGAGGCGTCACGTCTCCAATGAGTTAGCGCGTTTATTTCCTTGTTTGCCGATGTCCGGACTGGAGTGGGACGTCTTTTTATTCTGAGACATGGACGCGCTGGCTCGTTCAACTGCAGTTTTGCCCGCAATGTTAACACTCGTTCAGACTTGGTGAATTTATAAAGACTGAAAGGAATTGGTAAAGTACACACAGTCTGGCACCTCCGAAGACAGTAAATCTACACGCCTGGACCATTTCACCAACGTCTATTGCTAGCCTAGTGTCTAGTCAAATCGGCACACTGGCTGTCTCCCTCGATTCGCTACCGCTCAGCTAAGCGGTAGCGAATCGAGGGAGACAACCAGGGTGGTCGAACGGATTTTTCTTTTTTTCACACCCAGAGCCCAAAGAGCTCAGCGTCCGTAGTTTTTTCTGTTAGTCGCTTAGAAATTTCTAACTTGTTTCACGCACACACACCCTAAAACAAAGAAAACAAAAAGAAATGGCGAAAGGCACGAGTCTTCGTGGAAAGCAATGAAAAGAATCCGTCAAAAATTTAAAACCCGTAAAAAACAAAAACAAAACAAAATTCATGTTTTAGACTGTGTAGGATAGTCTGAAAGACACTGCAAGGGTCAAACGCTGGGTCCACTGTGACAGGTCCACAGCAGTTGCTAAACAGATCGAGGTTCTGAGTTGGGGGGGGGGGGGGGGTGGTGGGGGAGAGTTTTTCTCTGTGTGTGTGTGTGTGTGTGTGTGTGTGTGTGTGTGTGTGTGTGTGTGTGTGTGTGTGTGTGTGTGTGTGTGTGAGTAGAGTTTCTGGATCAATCCCTTCACTACCAGTGGACGCAAAAACTGTCTTGAAAGCAGGGCAAATTCAACACCGTATAGTCCATCAATACAAGGAACATGGATATATGAATAGGGTCAGCATGAGGCAAAGAATTTCATGAGCCCCCGCATCTGCGGGGGCTCATGAGGTTCTTTGCCTCTTGCAGTTGGTTGGTTTTCGCATTTTTCCAGCAGTAAGGGAGTTAACATTATTAATGTCCCACATGACACACACAAAAAACAAGGGAAAGTCTGTTAACATCTTTCTCTCTGAGTTACGTGTCAAATTCCCCCGCAAGAAACGAGCAGACCAGCAAGTGTACAAAAGTGTTATCTCTCATCGGTTTAACTCATTCAGCCCCGACACACCACAGCAAGATATGGATAGAGCATGATAGTTCAAGGGTGGTGCCAGAATATCTTGGCGCCCATAGGGAGACAACCAGGCGCCAAGCTATTCTGGTACCACCCTTGAACTGTCATGCTCGATCTGTCCCTGGAATTGTAATACAGTCCTTCAGAGGGCAATTTCAAAATTTGGGGATTTCGGTCCTGGGGTAGAATGTGTTAACTTATGCTTCAGATTCCACACCCACAAGCCGTAAAGGTCCACGATCACAGACTATAGCGCGCCAAATTGTTTTAACTCATTCTACCCCAGACACACCACAGCGAGATATGGATCGACCATGGTAGGTCAAGGGTGATGCCAGAATAGCTTGGCGCCTATGGGCGCCAAGCTATTCTGGCATCACCCTTGAACTGTCATGGTCGACCTGTGTCCTGCACTGCACTGCAGTCTTCAGAGGACAACGGCAAAATTTGGGGATTTCGGTGTTAGGGTTCAATGAGTTTAGGCCATATATACAACACTCAGCGGCCGTAACGCGTTCAGTGCCAGTTGAAGCGGACTGTGTTTCTGCGCTCTTCGTTAATTCAGCACACACAAAACCTAGGTGCCTCAAGTATATTGATTCAAAGTGGCGCCAGCAAGAAGCATAGATCCTCACGAGCCCCCGCAACTGCGGGGTCTCATGAGGCTCTATACCACTTGTAGCTGGTTGTTGTTTAAATTTTCTCGGCACTTTACGGGTTAAATTGGTGCCTCCTCTGAACATAATAAGTACACAGTCACATAATGATATGGTAGTGCTCCTTATTTTATAAGCAATTTTGAAATGTAAGAGATGGACATTCAACAACACAAAAAAAAAGCTTGCACTGTCTGACACGTAATCTTCGCTATGAGACTTGGCTGCATGTGCCTGGCGCGCGGCCTTTTTTTTTTTTTTTTTTTTTTTTTTGGCACGCGCAGATCGATAACGTGGAGTGCCAAAAGGCACGCACTAGAGGCGTCAGATGATCGCCTCAGTGTCTGCCCTTTATTTTCTTTTATCTTTTTTTTTTTCTTTTTTAATTTGGTGGACCCTCCCGTTAAATTATCGAAACTACCAGAACTTTTTTGTTAAAAAAAAAAATACGTAAGGGACGACGTAAACATTTATAAAACGCTTTTTTTTTCCCTGAAAGATCTCGATGATACCATTTTAATTATTTGTTTCTGTGTCATTTGTTTTATCCGTATCTGAAAAAAAATACAAGGAACTATACGAAATATATACGATACTCGCTACGTAAGAAAGAGTTAATCGTCCACAACATTATGTCGTCATTGAGTTACGCTATTTAATGTTGCGAGTACTGCCTTCGGCAATAAGTGATTTGTCTCGCGGGTTCAAATAAGCGCAATAAGCCTTAACCCTTTCACAGCCAGAGGACGCAGATTTTGTTTTTTGAAATCGTTTGTAAATTTAACTTCAAAGATACCAAACCGTCAAAAGACCATCGATGCAAAGTGGTTTAAGCAAGAGGCATAGATCCTCATGAACCCACACGACAGCGGGGTCTCATGAGGATCTATGCTCTTGCAGCTGGATCGCGGCAGTGAAAGGGTTAATTTTCACCAGAGATGAGTGCATTGACCGGACCTTGACTTCACGCCAAACCCAAAGCATCGGGCCGGAACAACACGATCAGAAGAATGAATGCTTATTCGTATTCTTCTTCAGATTGCTTTGTTCTTGTTATTATTTTTACTTTTATTTTGATTTTTATTCATATTTTTATTTTTATTCATGGCAATGGACAGTAATATTTTCCAAATCTGAACGTATTTTCATCTGTGTTTTTGACACGGATTACATCTACTGGTTTCTAACACCATAAACTGTAAAATCAAAATTTCCAACTTTGCAGTTCGTTTTCTGAAAATTGTATCTCATTTCAGGGAAAAGATTGACCCTGATAGTTCAAGGGTGGTGTCAAATTAACTTAGTTCCTAGAAATCACATTTCGGTGGACAGGACCATGATAGTTCAAGGGTGGTGCCCGAATAGCTTGGCGCCGCTAGGCGCCACGCTATTCTGGCACCACCCTTGAACTATCATGGTCGATCCTCAGGTCAGATCCTGTAGGTCAGAGCTCGGTGGGTTACCATGCCCTCTTACGGCGTGTGGAGACTGCAAAGGTTAACGTACGAGCGAATCCTGCAAGTTGCTCCACGGTACCAAGAACACGGTAATCCAATCAGCTTATTGCATGAGCAACGATCGACGCCCGATTCCGTCCCAAAGGAATGTTTTTCAGTCGGACGCGCAACGCTATGAAACACTCTCAATTTGAGGGGAAGATGGAGCCGATCTTGCATGAGCAAAAGGCGTAGATCCCCATGAGCCCTTGCATACTGTAGGGGCTCATGAGAATCTATGCCTTTTGCTGATGCGACGATGAGAGAAGGGTTTGCTTTCGGCCTCACAATGCAAAATAATACTGGGGCTGAGGACTGCGGAATGGAAGTGATCTCCGTTAGCAAACAGCAAATTTGTTATGGGCCCCTAAAGACTGCAAGGGCTGATGAGAATCTACGCCTTTTGCAGATGGAAGGAGCTGGATAGGAGAAGAATGTTTTCGGGAAGATACTGATGGACGAGATGGTTGGAAGATGGTTGGAAGATCCATTTTTCACGATCACATCCCCCGCAGGGCCCTTCAGTTGCAGGGGTGACAAACAGCACAGGCCACGGAGCTGCTAGAATAGTACAATACTAAAATACTGACTAGGTTCAGTTCAGGTCAGTTTGGTTCTCTCAAGGTGGGAGATCCCGGCGCTCGGAAAGGTCGATACGCGCTTCACCCCATCCATCAGACGTCTTTCTTTCGATTTCGTACAAAGTTTGGTCTGGTTCACTGTGGATCTCTCACGTCCTTTCACGTCCGCCCAACGCCCGCTGCCTTTCCGCACACGTCTGCTAAGGCGGCGATCCTTCTTCGAGTCATCCCGCCTTGAGATGACCGTAGCAGCTAAACTCTTAACTTAGAAGTTGTTGTTGTTGTTGTTGTTTTTGGGGGTGTTCAAGTTACTAGCTAGCAATAGTGAGGTTGCGTTTGAAACGACCGACTAACGACAACGAACGACAGCGAAGTCACGGCGGATAACCAGCTTCTGTCATAAGCATGGACAACACTCCGACCATCTCCAAGAGGCATAGATCCTCATGAGCCTTCGGGCTCATGAGGATTTATGCCTCTTGGAGATGATCGGAGTGTTGTTTATGCTTCTGGTTATCTGCCGTGACCTTGCTCTCGCTTGTTGTTGTTAGACTTTCGTTGCAAACGCAGCCTCATTAATATCTCCTTATAAATGTTCTTTGCATCTCATTCGATAATGCTACACAAAAATAACAAACGTAACTTATGACATGGCTTGTGACAAGATGGGTGAAAAGACTTAGACATGCTCTGGACAAACATTGGGAACCCGTTTAATTGCCGAAATTTAGCGCTCAAAACCTTGCCTGCAGTGGACGCAAATTGTGTAGTATATGGGATTGTTATGTTTGCGTTTGTGTTATTCTTTTGAGAGCATGTATGTGTTGATCATAGGAAAGATCCGATATTTAATTGAGTTATTTTTAATAAGAATTACGTACCTTTTTAGTAGGATTAATTTTCTTTTTCTTGGAGAATTGTGATCGATTTCTGTAGAGTAGCTAAAATGACGCGTCCTTTCGTTACATTGTTGCTGTAGTCCGACCTCGTTTGACCTAGAACGTTCTAGAAAAGGCGCAATTATTCTAGTGACCTCAGATATGACGTCAAAGTTGTTGGGTACATTTCGTAACATTGTATCGAATCCGCCTAGATGTTAGTCGAAGGCTGTAGTTAGTTTTAGGGTGTTTTTTTTTAATGAATATTAATAAGTTTTGGTTACGTTTTCTTTTCCGATTGGTTGTGTTGTGTGAATTTGCTGGATTGTTCTGGAAATCTGTAATAGTATGAAAGAGCGTGTTAGAAAATAACTCATGTGTGTACATTGTATCAGAGACGAAATGTGTCAAAAGTGTTGATGCATTGCAGAGGATACAGTGTATCAGTGAGTGGATGCATTGTGCTGAAATTGCATCGCTGCAATAAAATATTGTTGGAACTGTTACTCCAGTGTGGTCTACAACCTTGTGCCACGTGTGACGAGTTGCAGCTGAGTGAAGTTTCTTTACAAGAACCCTACGTGCGATGCATCTGGTGTGATTCATCATACTACGACTACGACTACCACGTAACAGGGATAATTGTAAATTTGACGTCTAAGATCCCTAACCGTCAAAAGTACAATTGACGCAGTGTGGTTTTCAGCAAGAGGCATAGATCCTCATGAGCTCCCCGCAACCCTGTTTCCACGTAAACAGTGGAATAAAAGCCCGGACCAACAAGCGACTGATATTGCGATGTTTGTCCGGGCTTTTAATCCAATGTTTTTCTTGTGTTTTTTTTTCTCGACACACGAGCAAAGTTAACCTATTTCAGATTTCCGAGCAACTTTGCTGCTAACTGTAAATAAAGTGACCTAAATTTGAGCACCAAATGAAGAAAACTTTAACCCTTTGGCTGTCGGTAGCGCTTTTAGTTGCGATGATTCCCACATGAATCATCGCAACTAAAAGCGCTACCGACAGCCGAAGAGTTCAGCTAACTATCACGCTTTTGCATGCATAAGCACAGAAGGACTGTATCAGCGATCAGACACTACCCTTGCGCTGGCCATGTCACGTTTGATCCACCTTATGTCCGGAGAAAGAGTAAAAACACAATTCATTGGACCATCCTACTTGCAACACCAAAATGAAGGGGGGAAAATGCATGTCGAGTTATCGAACTGTGTGTCGCTGTGTGAGCAAACACTGGACTTCGAAAAAACGTCAGTGTGTACCGTGAGACTTATTTGAAAACATGGATATTTACTGAGGAAGTGTCGAGAGTGAAAAAGATTTCCTTAAATCGATCTAGTAGAGAGAAAAAGAGTTCAAGATTTACTGAACACTTTGTGCCATGAAAGAAATCATTAGCAAGGGGCATAAATGTTCATGAGCCCCCGCAGGTGTGGGGGCTCATGAGCATTTATAACCTTTGCTGGTTTCATTTATGTCTGTGTTGCTTAATGTGCGGTAGTCCTTTAAATAAACGGCTGTATCGAACAGACAGTCTGCGAGGAATCTACACATCTCGCAGAGGCAAAGATGTAAAAAGCCCATGGGGATCACGAGGATCTATGTCTGTTGCTTTGTGATATTTACCTCTGTGTTCCTTACGTGGAGGGGATCAAATAAATCCACGTTGTCGAACAAACAGCCGGTGGGGCGAAGACTCCGGATGCCTGGAGAGAAATTGATTTCACAAACATGGATCTGGACTAAGATTTGGACTGAGCATGTTGCATGTATAGGCAGCACATGCGTGTTGCGCTGCTAGAAAGGTTATCAGCATTTTACGACCTTAAAAAGTCCAGAATCAAAACCCAAAAGGTGACTCCTAAGAAAACGTAATACTGACCAACAAAAATAATGCTCGCTTATAAAGGACGATTGCAACACAGGCGCCAAGCTCTTCTAGCACTACCCTTGAACTATCATGGTTGATCTATACACTGGTGTGGTGTGTCAGGGTTGAATGAATTGGTCAGCGTACCGCCGGATGGTCCTGTCGACCCAAACCAACCCGATTTGTCCAATATTAGTCAGGTCTAAATGGATTTTGTTTTAAATGTGACTATGTACAACCATGGCTGACCGGTTTCTTATTGAACAATTTGTGACTGAAGCTAGTCAGCATCTCCACCACAACCCTTGTACAATCATGGTCGACCGGTTTCAGTCTTGCTGAACTGTGTCACGGTACAAAAGTGTTTCTTTGGACTGATCGGCGTACCCATGAAAGGTCTCTCGCCCGTAAACCTGAACTAACCAACCAAACTTCTGATCCATATGTTCTGCCCCTAGGTCTCGTCTGGCGGCTAAACGCAACAGTTACTCAAGAAATCAATCACCAATGTTCACTAGAATCCACAAGAAATCCTGGGGAAAAACGTTTTTGCATCGTACTGATTTCAAATACAGCAAACAGAGCTAGGGAAGGGCTGGGCGTGTGCGTGTGAGGAGAGAGGGGATTTTTATTGGAGCTTGAACGCCCGACCGCCATCTCCTGCACCCCACCCCCACCCCCCACCCCCTCCCTGGGAGGGGTTGGGGGAGGGCAGGAGATGGCGGTTGGGTGTTCAAGCTCCAATAAGACTCTTAATTTACGAAACACCTAGAACCGATCTCGGCCAGGGAGAGAAGAGGCAAGAAGGCAGCATACAGATATATTTCGTTTTCCTGCTTTTAGTTATCTTCTCGTACTACTTCTTTTACAAGCACCAACAACAACGACAAAACAACAGCAAAAACAACAACAGCTACAGCATAACGGCAACAATAGCAAGAACAACAATAAAAACAACAACAACGGCATTAAAAACGACACAACACCAACAACAACAACGACAACAAAAACAGAAAGAACAACAAAAATAACAAACACGCGAACAAGAACAAGAACAACGGCAACATCAACAACGGCAACAATAACGTAACACCAACAATAATAACAACGACACCACCAACAACAACAACAGCAACAATAACAACAACAACGACAAAAGCGGCAAGGAAACAGCAATAATAATAACAACGACAACAACAAGCGACACCACCACCACCAACAACGACGACGACAACAACAACAGAGCCTAATCATTTCTCAGGAATCTGTAGTTATGACTGGCAAGTCTGCACCCGTGTCTCACACTGGCTGCCGCGGTACGAATCGAGGGAGACAGCCAGTGTGCCCTGTACTCCATAGTACTAGTTCTAAATAGAAAATGGTTAATAGGTAAAAACACGGTGGAACCGTATTCAAAAGTCGTTTTACAAAAACGCTATTAAGAATGTCGGGCTGACCTTTCAAGGAACGATTTTTACTGTGCTTTGGCTAGTCGCATTTAGCGCGCCTGGCGCCCCTTTACGCAAATTGATGCGACGTTTTGCCTTCAAAGGTCAGGACCTGACGAGAGATAAGGAGAGACGCACTGAAAATGTTACTTGATATTGATCAGAGCGCTGAGATCGATAGTCCAAAATTTGTGAATTGTCCTCTGAACACCACATTGCAGGTCAGGAGACAGATTGACCATGATAGTTCAAAGGTGGTGCCAGAATAGCTTGGCGCCTTATGCGCCAAGCTATTCTGGCACCACCCTTGAACTATCATGTTCAAAGAAATTTCTCTTGTAGTGTGCAAGGGGCGAATGAATGAGTAAACATTTGCCGGTATTTTTGTTTGTTTGTTGTTGTTGTTTTGTTTTTTTGTTTAGTTTTGAAAGGTTAAAAAAAAAGTGATGTCATTAAAACTAACAAGCTGCAGATGCTTTGGCGAATCCAAGGTTTAAAAACATCCGGACCAAAAAGGTGACTGCCAATCGCCTAAAATGTTAAAAAATACCAGTACCCAAGAAAGAAAGAAACACAAAGAAATTGCAAACAGTGAAAGAAACACGCTTAGAAAAGACATACAACACAGTTTACAAAATTTGGTCCCTACGACTATCTGAAAAAAAAAGTTTTTATCCTTTTTTACAAAATACGCACGCATGCACGCACGCACGCACTCACTCACACACGCACGCATGCTCACACACGCACGCAAACACACACACAAACACACACAAAAGCACACACACACACACACACACACACACACACATTCTTACACGCACATACAAGCATGCACGTTTGCGCACTCTCTGTCTGTGTCTGTCTGTCTGTCTGTCTGTCTGTCTGTCTGTCTGTCTCTCTCTCTCTCTCTCTCTCTCTCTCTCTCTCTCTCTCTCTCTCCACACCACTCACACACACACACACACACACACACACACACACACACGCACGCACGCACGCACGCGCGCGCGCGCACACACACGCACGCACGCGCGCGCACACACACACACACACTCACACACACACACAATTGCAATTTTTTTTAATTTAGGCAAGAAGTTACTTGACTGCTTACTGTGTGTTTGTCTGTAGACTATGGGTCAGTTTGCATGAGTGAGCTTAGTCCTGCGCCAGTCGCTAAGCGGAGCACCTAGCATAGTGGCTGGCGCAGGTGTAAAAGCTCACTAATGCAACTGGCCCCAAAATCGTAACATCCGAAGTTACAGGTCAGCCTGCTAATGCAAACTACATCGCAAAACATAGAAACAGATTTTCTCATTTTTTTCTGTTTTGTTTAATGTTTGGCATTTTTGTATATTTTTTCTTCCGGAGAGCGTTAACCCTTATCATTCGGAATACACCAGTGTGTGAAATAAATTTACTAAAATAGTTCAAGCGTAGTGCCAGAATAGCTTGGCACCTCTAGACGCCAAGCTCTCTGGCACCACCCTTGAACAAAAGCCATTGGTCTATATCCTTATCTGTAACTACTATAATGTAGCTTGCATATGGCAGTGTACAAATTTGAAGCTTTTAGCCTCAGTATATATGGGGGAAAAGTAATGTCACGTGCACAGAATCGGACAAAGAACTTTCGATCAGCCCAAATGAGGGAAGAAAATAGATACCCGGCACGCGCACATAATCCCCTGGTATTACTTATGCATTCATGATTAGCCAAATTTATTCCACTCCCCCTTTCCTTACAGCGGCAAAACTGTTCCAGTCGCGTTCAGCTCGTACAGTGTTTTAGGAAATATTTCACACACAAAAACTTCCAGTTCAGTGCCGAGAATATCTGAACACTACCCAACTGCAAGAGGCATAGATCCTCGTGAGCCCCCGCAGTTGCGGGGGCTCATGAGGATCTATGCCTCTTGCTGACACCACTTTGAATCCATGTTCCTGGGAAAGTTAGAACATTCTGGTGTAGAATAGACCTACTTCGGAATTCCGCGCCTACTCTCTAACCACATGATTTAGAGAGTTAACTCCCATGTTACTGGGATCAAAATGGTGGAGAAGAAAGCATGGCGATTGAGCGAGCTACAAAGGTTTTTGCAAGAAAGAGGAGTTTGTGTTGGCCAAAGCAGAAAAGCAGAGCTTTTTGATCTCGTACAAAAGGCTCTTGACATTGGACTACCCGTTGATCCCGAGTGCTGTGCTGAAGATCGGGTAGAAGTGATCGGAGCAAAGCTCAAAGATGGGAACATCGAACTGTCGAACCCTGCTTTGTTATCTGGGACTACAGACCTGAATATTTTGCCAGAGTTCTCTATATTCGACATCTGCACATATTTACTAAATCAGAACATGAACCTATCAGCCATAAGGGACTACAGACGATCAGAAGCTTATAGCCTGATGCAAGATGGTTATGTGAACAGCTTGGAAACAATCCAAATGACTGATGGCTATTTCGCAGTGAAGGCCTCAGTCAAACCAAGGATAAGAGACAGGGATCCTGTTACCAAAGCCCCATTTTATTTTACATGGTCTATCCTGACAAAAGTGGATGTTGACACGAGAAGCTGCATTTTATCTGCATTTTGCACCTGCAAGGGGGGGTGAGTCAATTATTTTTTTAAATAATTTATGTAGTGTATTTTTACGGATACTAGTCTATGCAAGCAACCGGTCCGTTACTTTTAAATTTTTTTGTTTCACTTGTTCGTTTGTGTTAAATCGGATCGTGGCAGAAAATAACCAAAAATGATGGGTCTTGCTATTCTACACTAGAGGTAGAACCTAGTAGTATGTTGTGTAGATTCAAGATGGTATTGATCGTGCTGGTAAAATCTATACATGTATCACAGTATTGTATGGTATTTATTTTAAAAACCTTTTACCCTCATGTTAAATCTTAATGAGGGTCACCGGACCCATGGCAACGGTTTCCGTGCCTACTAATTCTGAGTACTTTTTGTGCTCTTAGTAAGTACTGTGTGTTTTGTTGCGCAATTTAAATAAGTACATGCACGTGTTCATGTGATATATGGAATTTTACTCCAATGCAGCGTTCAGGATATCTGCTGTCTGTTTTGCATTCTCCCCAAGCGCAACGTTTGACTGAAGGCATTTTGTTAAAAATGGCATTGCGCGTTCCCTGTAACAAGGGAGCTAACTCTCGAAATCATGGGGTTAGAGAGTAGCATCGGAATTCCGGATAATGTCCATTAACGAAGAATGCAGAATGCATAATCTGCAACAACTGACACTGAAGGGACCCAGACACGGCAGAAAAATATATAGCGGTTATGACAGTTCAAAGACAGTCCCATGTTAGATTGGTGACTTCTCAGGAGCCAATTTTACCTGGCACTTTGAACCCTCATGGTTGAAATGACTAGTGTTCTAGTTCGTATTCTTGAGGAAATTATTTCATCATGTGTTATGTCCAACGGCGTCACAATCATATCTTACATTCTTGACTATTCAGATCTAGGGGCGGATCAGTTACCTCGATGAGGGGGGGGGGGGGTTCCAACTTTTTGTTTGGGACCTTCAACCTGACGCTAGACCTTCTTCGTTATAGCATTTTAAACAAGTTTGGGTCTGGAGGGAGGGTTCCGGAACCCCTACGACCCCCCCCCCTCCCCCCGCACCCCAGATCCGCTCCTGAGTTCACACAGGAAGCATAACATTTAAAAAATTAAATAATTATGAGAAGGAACTAAAGTAATATTAATACATATAAGCCGCCGTAGGAGGCCAGAAAACAATAAGTCTTTTTTTTGCGAAAACTGAGATCTCCATTGTGCACTCAAAATTATTATAATGAAAATGTCTCTGTTCAGAAAAATACACTTACTCCCTTTTGTGTTAACGGGCACAGCAAGCTTTACTGGACTGTACAAATAAAGTACAGCCAACAACAAAACTGTACCCCATTCAGCCCCGACCCACCACAGCAAGACATGGATCAAGCATGATAGTTCAAGGGTGGTGCCAAAATAGCTTGGCGCCCACAGGCGCCAAGCTATTCTGGTACCACCCTTGAACTATCATGCTTGATCTGTCTCTAGAATTGTAATACAGTCCTTCAGAGGGCAACTTCAAAATTTAGGGATTTCGGTCTTGGGGTATAATGTGTTAATTACAAACCGGAATCAAACAAAACCGTGTAATGCCTTTACCTATGAAATGATGCCTCCGTATTTATTGCAAATTCTCTGCTAAAGCACTCGGCTTGAGGCACACGTATGTTTCTGATGCAATCAAGAGGCATAGGTCCTCGTGAGCCCCCCAAATGCGGGGGCTCATGAAGATCTATGCCTCTTGTTTGTCTAGGTTTTTGTTGTTGTTGGTGGCTTTTTGTGTTTTTTGTTTTCTTATTTTTTTTTTTTTGTTCGTGTTCCGGCAGTGAAGCGAGAAACCTGCTCCAACATTCTGTACACGCTTAACGCAGCTGAAACTTCTCAGCCACTGTGTGTTCCTCAAAGGCCGTTTGTCTGGGGAGCCACCATAGACTTCTAGTATTGCCCGTGATATATGACTGCATAGGCAATTTCTGAAATTCGACATACAGTCTCGGAAGCACCGCATAAATTCCCTCTATCTGCAAAAGGCATAGAATCTCATGAGCCACCGCAGCAGCAGTGGCTCAAGAAAATCTGTGCCACTTGTGCAACATGGTCATTTCCATGTTGTTCCTCAGACTGAGGTGGTATTGTTGTTTTACGGACTAGCACCGTTGTTACTGCCGCCGACAGACGAAGCAAAAAGTGTAATACGTACGTATATCACTTGCGGTAACACCACCTCCGGTAAGCAAAATGTCCTCGGGCCGAGATAGGCCGCAGCTGGCCCCGCACCCTACGACACTACTACTGCATTACAACGGCCAACGAAAAACCGATCCGTCTGAGGACGTATTGCTCACTTTGGAGTTACTTAGTCTGCTTGTATGTCAGCATGGGTAGACCCGTCTGTTCGGCATTTTTTAGTCACAGAAAGAAAAAAAAAACGGTTGACTGTCACACCGACGTCGTCGCTGCAAAGCGTTTAACCCTTTCAGTGTCGAGAAAAATGGATCACTAATCAAGTGCAAGAGGCATAGATCTTCATGAGCCCCCGCAGTTGCGGGGGCTCATGAGGATCTATGCCTCTTGCTGACTAAGTCACTTCGTATCCATGTTCTATCGACGGCTGGAGATCTTTGACGTTGAGTTTACGGTGATTTCAAAAACGCAATTGGTGTCCGACGGCAGAGCAGAGATTAAAAGGTATAAATAAGATCTAAGCATTTTGCTCACAGAGTCGCGTTTGACCTAAAGTAAACGCTTATAACAAAATTTCGAATATTAACAACACTTTATCAAAGGCTCCAACTACACTCTTCTCATGTAGATTAATTTAATGATTCAAACAAAATAATAGTATTGATTTTTTTAAGTAAATAAAAATTAAATTTGAAAACAAATAGTATAACAACAAACAAATCAACTTTTCGGCCCCCAGTGGCGCTTTGTAATGTCCTGATTCTACCGTGCTCAGAAATGGTACACTGCAACGAAATGTTCAAGGATGGTACTAGAACGAGCATAATTTTCAAGGATAGGGGCAGAACAGCTCGGTGCCAACAGGCGCCGAGCTGTCCGGATCCTACTCTTGAAAAAAATTAAACATGGAAATCCGTTCCCTTCAAGCGCAATATGTTACACGCGGATTATTTCAAGAGCTGATCCGACTGTTCAGTTCGTATACGTATCTGTTCATGTCCTATCTTGAAAAGTACAGCTGTCGCTGAATGGCGGGGATATAATAGGGTTATATGCAAATGCGCAAGGCGTGAGGCCGTAAGGATTCCCTTTTTTTGCATGCATGCGTAATGAGCCAGTGAAACAGCTTACGTATCCTGTAGCCTGTATCATTGCCTGCCGGGATATCGATGGAAACGGAGCCAGTTCAGCTCACCGAGCCGCAGCTACGTATTTGCAAACCTGCATGTGGCCACACAGGGCAATTGCTTCCGGTGCATGTAGTAACTTTTCCGCAAGAAATAGTTAAAAAAATTTCCTCCCTTTTTGCCATCGTTTTAGGAGGTAAAACTTCAAATGTTTGCCTTTTTTGGCGTTTTGAGCAACAAAAGGCATGACAGGTGGTGTGAAAAAGAGCAAAATCTGGGTAATTTTAGTCGACCTAGTGTGTTCATGGGAGCCTAATGGGGGCATGTGCACGGTTGTAAGCAGGCTTGCAGACGACAGTTTTGTCATGGGGTACTTAGTGCATTCGAGTGTTGTGAAAAATGCTAACTCTTAATTTTTTTAAGAATTGCTGAAAATGTTTCTCCTGTGATGTGCTTCGCGTGGATTTTTTGTTTTGGCAGAAAGGTTCTTCGTTCATAGTTTTATGCTGCAAGAGGCTAACAGATAACAGTGTGTGAAAAGGGGGCGTAACCTATTTGCCCTGTGTGGCCTGTTCGGCCGGGGAAAATACAACAAAACTGCGGAAGCCGGTGTAACGTGACATAAGTACTATCACGCCAGTTTGACTCGGGATCAACTAAGATAAGATAAAATAAGATAAGATCGGATGGGACGGCACAGAACAAAAGTGACGGGACGAGACGAGACGAGACGACATGACATGACACGACATGACATGACATGACATGACATGACATAAGAAGAGATGAGATCAGATGAGATGAGATGTGATGAGACACTGAGTCGTTTAGTGACGTATTTATTTAACATATAATAGGAATTGAGTAAGAAAGCATTTCTAGAAGCTATAAGGCGCACGCCAAAAGACGAGCGTCTCATGTCATTACACCAGTCCCAGTTTACTTCTGTTTGTTTGGGACGGGACCTGCGTTCGGGAAAAAAAAAAAAAAAAAAAAAAAAAACATACGCGCTCCACCACACCTCTCAAAAGTCTTTCATGTCGATACCGTGCCAATATTGCGACTGGTTCATCATGGATCCCATATGGCCTTAACTCATTCGAGACGTGCCGCCTCCGGATACGCGGCTTATGCCGCGTATCCGGAGGCGGCACGTCTCGAATGAGTTAAAACGAGTCTGTAGAGCGTCCGCCCCCTGATTCTCCACACTTACGCGCATGTCAAAAGACAAACATCTCAGTGGTGTGTATTACAGCTACAATTAAAAATTTAGCTTGACGGGATCAGCACGCCAAAATGATCCTCACGCCAGATCGACGCGGAGTCACTTTGGCGTGGACACGCCAAATTGACTCCGCGTCGATCTGGCGTGAGAGTCATTTTAGAGTGTTACACTGACCGACGAAAAATAACTGCAACAAAGATCACAAATGACCACTGTGGTGAATGCTGATGCCCGTTATCGCCGTCTGACATTATTCAGCGGCAATGCATACAGAACAGGCGGTCGTGGTATTATTCAGCAAGAGGAGATTGGACGAATATTCCCGTGGTTTAGAGTGCCTCCATCATCGGTTAGGTCATAAGCCGGAAAATAATTCAACGCCCTTGAACTATCGTTGCAGACACGCATACCTCCCCAGTTATATTGTGTAAAAACTGTTTCTAAGTTCTAAAGTCTAAATTCTAAATTTATAATTCAAAATCTAAAATCCAAAATCCAAAGTCCTTCATCTAAACTCAAACTGAATCCAAAATCCAAAATTCAGATTCAAAATTAAAAATGCAATATTAATAACCGTTCACACCTTGTGGGGTATAAAGGAAACAGTTACAAAAAGAAAATACAGTGACATTCGAATGTACCAAATCGCCTGGGGACCCAAACGCTTTCGTTGTTATATATGAAGTTTGTTAACGCATTTAGCCCGACGGCCATATTTCCCAAATTTTGGAGGCGTCATCTAATGACTATGCACCAGTTGCAGAAGATAGATCGACCATGATAATTCAAGGGCAGTGCCAGATTAGCTTGGCGCCGACAGGCGCCAGGCTAATCTGGCACTACCCTTGAATTATCCGCGTCGAGCCATCTCCTGCTGTAGTACGTCAGGGCTGAATGGGTTAAAAGCGCATTCATTTTTAGGGAAACATTACTGTAGTGATCTCTGTTGTTGTTGTATCCGACTTTGTTACAAGCAAAGTCGACTGTAGGCAGACTAAAACCGCTACCGACAGCCAAAGGGTTAACATTTTTTTTTTTAAAGGCAACAACTAGTTGAATCCGTTCAAATCAAATAAATTCAGTCCTTACGAGTGGTCGTAATCAGACATCTGTATCCATTATCTCTTCAAAAGATTCGATATAAATACAATATCATACTGAGGCTAAAAGCTTAAAATTTGTACACTGTCACATACAAGTTACATTATAGTACTTAGAGATAAGGATATAGACCAATGGCTTTAGTTCAAGGGTAGTGCCAGAATAGCCTGGCGCCTAGAGGCGCCAAGCTATTCTAGCACTACCCTTGAACTATTTTAGTCAAACTTATTTCACCCATTGGTGTATTCCTAATAATAAGGGTTAAGTAGGTTGGTCTACGTGAACCGAACAGTATGAGGAGCAATCCTCGCAACAGAGTCAGGCAGTACAAAGTAGCCTTCATTTATAGAACACGCGCCTACCTAGAAATTTAAAAAAAACACTTTTTTGAGCATGTAAAAAACAGTTACTGGTTTTATATACTTTAACATCTCTATTTTCACACACACTTTATATTTTTTCGATAGCGTAAGTAGTTTTGGAGATATGACGCCTCAAAGTAGGTAGGTGAGGCCCCCAGATTGAAAAAAAATCCACGAACCTAACAGGTAAGTTTCAGCTCAACCAAATAATGTGCTACTCCCTTGCGTATTTGAAACAACGAGCACCTCCCTGCTGTACGACGTCATCAAAATGGCTGCGCCCATTGATTACAAGCGTGGTTGAGCTTTATTCTGACTTTCTACGCGGATTTTGTGCAAACTTCTGAGGTTTACATTAGCAAAGATGCCAGGAGACAAGAAATCTGGTGGAAAACGACTACTAAAGCATAAATTTCACTGCAATCAATACCCCAAAAAAGGTAAAAATGAATCTGAAGTTGTTTTATCGGTAAGTACTTTTGAAAGGAGTGTTGACCAGAGCAATCATTGTGAAAGTGAAACTGACATTTCTGGTGACAATGACACTGAATCGAAAGCTGGGACCACGCCCACTCGGTCAGATATGAAGATTTACAACTTATATGACTTCTCCGGTGAGTCTGAGAGTGACAGTGAAAGTGTCAGTGATGCAGAAGTTAATCATGACCAAATGTTCCAGGGGTATAGACTTATTGATATGGACATTCTGAACAATTTTAAAGACCTGGCTGCAACGTCTCTTCTTCGAAAGTGTCTGGAGGGCTACACGCAAAATTCCAACGAGTGTGTGAACAGTGTCATCTGGACTTTCTGTCCCAAGAGGAAAAAACATGGGTTAACTACAGTGAACACAGCAGTTTTTGCTGCAGTCTGTCTGTTCAATGATGGTGCAGTGACTTTGAAAGCTATTGTTGAGAATATGGGTATCAGTGTCAGTGCATTCTCTCACCGGATCTTTGAGAGCAAGGACACAACATCCCAGAGGCAAGCCCAGCAGGCATCAAAAGAGTTCAGGAGGAAGCAGAGTTGCAGGAGACTTGGCAGGGATGAAGACCAAGCTGACAGAGAAGGATTTCACTATCTGGCAGGTGGCCACTAGTCTGGATGCAACAAGTAAGACTCAATTTCCCTATTGAAATTTTCTCCGAAAATCGCTGTCGTTTACCACTATAAACACCATAAAATCCACAATTTTCAACCTAGAGCCACAACATATGGCTTAAAATAAAGCATATAAGTGTGTCTGGCGTCTGAACTAGAAGAATTACTAATGCTTTGTAATGGACAAAGTTATGAGCTATCAAGATGTCATTATTTAGTTATAATTTATTACCGAATTCAAACCACGGTTATCAAATACATATTAATCTCAGGATGTTTCTTCTAGAATACACGCCAGATATGAGTCTAAATAAGGTTGTGACAAAAGAACAGGTTCCCACATGGGGTGTGTGTGAAAATATGATGTTTGCAGTACCCAGCATGATAAATCAGCCAATTTTTAAAAATTATTATTATTAATTATTTAAAACCCTTTTAATGCAACAATATTCCCAAATCAGCCTGTTTACCATAAAATATCACCAAAATGCTACACTGTGTCAAAATTTCATCAGGATATTCCAAACAGAACATTGATTGTTTTTGGGTCAAAACTTGGACCAATTTCTAGGTAGGCCTGCCCCCTTAATTCACCTTTACTCGAAGCTAAATTTCGATTCAGTGACATTTGTAGATGACGCCATTTTAACTCAGCCGAGGGGTGGCGCATATGGATACGCTTCATATATAAAGCCGCTTTTCCGAATGTGGCCACACGTCTCGAATGTGTTAGCTCTTGCAAGGCGCCCCGCATCAATAGTTGCGAAAGTGTCGTATAGCGTTGCCAGCCCGCCGGAACGCTATACCGTCCTACACTTTCGCAGCTATTGATGCGGGGCGCCTTGAATGAGTTAACGTCTTTCGTCAATGAAAAAGAGCAAACACCGACAACGCTATTCGACACCGAAGCTATTGATGCCGCGGGGCAACCATTCAGATGAGTTAACATTTCCCGCCAGAAGCAGAGTAAAACACAGATATAACCAAAATCTTTGACTTTAAGCCGTGTAAACTTTAAACTTTTTTAGACAGAGTGCATGTTATTGGCCGGTTCAAACTTTGTGCTGCTCTTGACAGCAGTAGCCAAACGGCATGGCAAACACGGACTTTGTCGCACCAAATTGAATAATGTACAGTTTTGCCTGGGGGGAGTACCTAGCTCGACAGTAAGCATTTCAGTCGGTGGGCCGGGAGTTTCCGAACCTAGCCGCAGAGATTTCGTTCATCGTTAATAAGCCAATGATGGCCGACAAACTGTGCCGGAGGCTTGGGAAATGGTCGGCCTTTACCGGAATCCATATTTCATTTGCATGGACACGTGATTGCAAATTACATGGGACATGATGGCTATGCGTGAGACCTGTTTCGTGTCCAGCGCTGAAGACAGAAAAAAGGTTCGTCATGATAGCTGAATAGCTAAAAGGCTGTGCCTGATTAGCTTGGCGCCTGGACAGGCGCCAAGCTAATCTGGCACTACATCAGTCTCAGCTGGAGCGATCCGTCTCTCTGTTTAAACCCTTTGCTGCCAAGGGACGTGCATTTTGTTCTGAAATCGGTGTTCACTGAACGACCACAAGCCACAACTGTCTAAGGAACACGGACACAAAGTGGTCTCAGCAAGAGGCATACATCCTCATTAGCCCCCGCAGTCCTTGGGGCTCATGAAGAAGTATTCCTCATGCAGGTTGATCGTGTTCACGTTTTCTCGGCAGTGGTTGCCTGCTCGGCGTTAAATCCAAATAAACTAACTCGGCAGTGAAAGGGCTAATTGTACACGCATGGTGCGACTTAATGTGCGATTTATACAAGTATTATACAAACGATTTTTTAAACAAAATTTCAGTTTTAAATGTGGATAATGTTTTATGTCGTGAAGATAACGATATAGCGGATCATGCTACTGTTATAACCAAGGGCACTGAAGCGGCCGCGATCAAAACATGCAGAGATGTCAAATCTGTGCCAGGACAAGTCGGTAAGGGTGAGGTTCCCGAAAACACCCTCAACTCACCCCACCTCCACCCCAAGGCATAATTCCCCTCCCCAGGTCGTTTGATTTTTCGAACAGTGGAAAGGTCTCCCTGCAACTACAACCCCTCCGCTACCCCTCCCCCCTCCCCCCACCCCCGAAATTCCTGGTGGCTCAGTCTCTTCCCTAAAATCATATGGCAAAAGGCATTCAGTTAATGTTTTTGTTAAAAAGGTAATTTTAAACGCAATACATAAAAAAAATCTCGCGTTTTTGGATTTTCAAAAAAGGCATACCGGCTTTGTAACTGTAGGGAAGATATTTGGTTTAGGCGCCGTATTTCCTGACCGGCATAGAGACAATCAATATCATAAACAAAACGTTGGAAATATCCCGCCCCTACCCCTACCCCTCCGACCCCTCTACCTCTCCAACCCCCTCACCGCCCCCCCCCCCCCGCCCCCACCCCCCCGCCCCCGCCACCTCTCTCACTGACAGGCAGTTCATCTGCCCCGGGGGTCAGTTGCCTGAGTGAGCTTAGCCTTGCGCCAGCCACTAAGCAACATGCCCCTCTATAGCGGATCATCTTGCTTGGTGGCTGGCGCCCGGGTCAGTTGCATGAGCGAGCTTAGTTCTGCGCCAGCCACTAAACAAGATGATCCGCTATAGCGCGCGCCATGCTTAGTGGCTGGCGCAGGACTAAGCTCAGTCATGCAACTGGTCCAAGGACTTTAAGCTAACTCGCGCAACTGGCCCCTGCTTTTTGCCACGCACTTTTGACACTCATCCAGAAAACTGCCTACACGTGTGTTTACGACTCCTGCCCTTGCGTTGCGACATTTTATGGGATAGGCTTGTATCCTCAGGAGCCCCAAGACCTTGCGTTCTGGGCCTTTATGGGAGAAGTAACCGTGTTCGAGGGGCCATAAACGGACAAAGGACCATTTTCTGGTCTGGCGAGAACTTATTGGCCTTGTACGTACTAACGGCCAGCGCCAGTCGAGGGAGGCGGGTCGACGTGTTCGGCTGGTGCCGGGATGCGGTCTGACTAGGTTGGCGTCTTCGCTGTGATAGTTGGAGAGAAGAGCTGAAGGCGCCAAGCTAGCCCAGCACGTCCCTCCAACTATCACAGTTGATGTATACCTACAAGATGTGCTTATGATTTCCTGTACGGGAGGTAGGCATGTTTGAATAGGTGCGCCTGTTTTGCGGACAATTCCTGTTTGAGAAGTAGGCACACTGACAGTTTTGTGGCTAGGCTATTCTGTGGACGATTCAGTCCTGTTTCAGAAGTAGGTACATCGGCTTGCTCGTGTCTGTTCTGTGGACGATACCTGTACGAGAAGAAGATCTTTTGGCATTGTTGCGCCTGTTTTGTGGACAATTGCTGTACGAGAGGTAGACATAGTGGTATTGGTGATATTTATTATTTGTTGAGCAAGACCTTTACTAAAACTGCATGGCCGGAAGGCGCCAGGCTAACCCATAAGCCCTGCCATGCTACGACAGGATGTGAATAGACCATGATAGGCCTGTAGGCGCCAAGCTAATCCGACACCATCCTTAAAATGTCATGGTCAATCTTTCTCCAGAACTGTGACGTAGATCTGAAAGGAGAAAATTGATAATTTCATCCTCAGGGGATGTAATGAGCTAATCAGACGCAACCACTCAGCTAGCACGGGGAATGAGTATCTGTTGGTCTTGTGCTGAGGCTTGTGTAGTCAACTGGCTTAAATAATAGAGGCATTTTGTATTAGTTATACGTGTATTTTCTTTTGGCTGTGAAAGAGGTTCAAACTCGTCAAAGACCAGCTTCTTCGCCGGTAGAAACACGTTTTCGGGCCCACGACGGCTGCAGTAGGCCCGCGCACAGTTGTGCGCGGGCACACTGCGGCCACCGTGGGCCCGATGACCTTTGCTTACTGGGTTCAAGGCACGGATGCTAATCAGCCGCTGTGCTTCATCTGTCACGGTTCTTGCGGACGAATCGTATGTAATCTATGCGTAGGTTTTGTATGGACAGTCCTTGTGTGGGAGGTATGTGGCATCCGAAGTATTTGCTGTTGACGTGCAAGTGCCGCTTTGACCCCCATGGCACAGCATGCCGACACCGGTACTGAAAACAGTAGTACCCGTGGCTTGCATGCGCAAGGGTCCGGCCGGGTGAGACTGGCCAGGGACCAACTTGCATGGACTTATGGCCAGACGGTCAGAGCTGACAGGCCATTTATCCTTGCCGCCGCCGACTGACCATTTTCCATTTTCTCACGGTCTGAAAGTGTAGCTTAACGTCCTGGGGGGGGGGGGGGGGGGGGGAGGGGAGGGGAGGGGCAGTTGCACGAGTGAACTTTGTCCTGCGCAAGCTACTACGCAAGATGCTCCGCTACAGCGGAGCACCTTGCGTAGTGGCTTGCGCAGGACTAAGCTCACTAGTGCAACTGGTCCCGGACATTCATTTCCAAGACGCTTCCATTTTCACACGAAAGCCCTTTCAGGATGCAGGGTGTGTTGAAGGGGTGGGTGGGGTTTGGAGGGAGGGGGAGAGAAGAAGGAGGCGGTAGGCACGGTGAAGTCTGCAATATGAAAAGTGTC
The DNA here is from genome assembly GCA_036245525.1 of Semisulcospira habei. NCBI lineage: Eukaryota > Metazoa > Mollusca > Gastropoda > Semisulcospiridae > Semisulcospira > Semisulcospira habei. The sequence continues at coordinate 77,298,096 of BTPG01000001.1, read as the reverse complement.
TGTCCAGCTACAACATTCCTCCTGTTTGTAAGGTATCACTGGACTCAGTTGTCAGGCCTGCACGTCAAGATTCAGTGAAACCATGCTGACTAGGTTCCCGGTCAGCAAAAAACCCGCTCAGCCGACTAACGCCAACCAAGCAAGGTCGACTGACCCGATGACACGTGCATACTTTGCCGTGAGGCTGGCCAGCCGGGTCTTATGCAGATCTATGCCTGTTGTTGTCTGGAAGATAAACCACAAAGCTTTGGTCTGCATCCAAAATTAACCCCTTCGCTGTCAGTGATCACGGATTTTGCGTCAGGAATCACTGTACAGAAGGAGCGGGCATAAACAACAATGCGACCAACAAGAGACATAGAATCCTCATGCGCCCCCGCGACTGCGGGGGGCTCATGAGGGTTTATGTCTCTTGCAGGTGAAGAGAGCTGTTCGCCTTGCCCCGACAGTTATGGGGTTAATGCAAATGTTTCAGACTGGACATTGGCCTCATCTGTGTTCTCAGGGGAATCATACATCTCAAATTAATTAACCCCCTTGCGCACTCACGCAGCGGTCGCCGGTACTGTTTACAATTACTGTATACCGGTGGCTGCAAGCACAAAGGGGTTAACACGTTGGCTGCCGGTAGCGCTTAGTGTCGGCGCAATGATTCTGTGCAAGGAATCATCGCGAGAAACACCTCTGCCGATAGCCAAAGAGCTAAGGGGACAACTCAGTTAAATCCCTCATCGTTTGCTGGGGTAAACCAAATAAAGCAACAAAAGCTCTCCTATGCCATGTTGCATCATAGTTTGCCTGTTCTAGATTAACTAACATTTTCTTGGTGCTTGCAAGAAACTAAACGAAACAAACACACGAGCACAACCTGACAAAAACACATCTGAGAGGCTGTCCGAATCACAGCTGGTCACTCGAGTCGCGGTCCACGATATGAATTGATCCTGCAAGAGGCATAGATCCTCATGAGCCCCCGCGTCGTCGGGGACCCATGAGGATCTATGTCTCTTGCATTCAAGGCGGGATCCTGTAGTGAATGGGTTTTAAGGTGAGAAAGTCAGACGGACAAACACTGCAAAGTCTGGTGCAGTGCACTCACGAACTGTCTGCACGAAATTCCTAATCTCCATTCTTGTAACATAAGTGACACAACGTTTGCGGGATTTCAAACGTTATTCTTGAAAAGCAGTATGTTTTCACAAAAATAGATGAACCAGTTCTTGCGAAAAGCGCTTCTTTAATGAAAATATACAAAAGAAGATGCATGACCCCAGCCATGTAAAAAAAAAAAAACTAAATATATGGCTGAGCGCTTTTTCCCCCTTTGTCTACTCCTGCTATATAACACCAAAAAACGGTACGAACTTCTATACTGACGACCAAAAGAAATGCGACATTTCGGAACCATCGAAAATGTCCCATTTCTTTTGCTCGTCGGTATATTTTTTAAAGGCAATCACTGATCTTGTCATGACTTTGTCTGGCCCTGTCCTCTGATATTTTATTACATCTTATCTTATGTATAATCTCATGTCTTTGTGTCTTTGTGTTTGACTTGTCGTGTCTTTGCGTCTCTGTGTCTTGTCTTTGTGTCTGTCTTTGTTTTTTTGTGTCTTTGTGCCTCTGTGACAAGTCATTGTGCATCTCTTGTCTTGTCCGTTTGTCTCTGTCTCTGTGTCTTGTCACCCTTGTCTTGTCTCATCTTTGTAGCTTTGTGTTTGTCTTGTCTCTGCGATATGCCTCTGTATCTTGCTTTGTCCTGTCTTGTCTTTATACATGTCTTGTCTTTGTGTATGTCTTGTCTTTGTGTCTATGTCTCTGTGTCTTGTCTTTGTGTCTTTTGTCTTGTCTGTGTGTCTATGTCTCTGTCTCGTCATGCCTCGTCTTGTCTTTCTTTCTGTTGTTGTGTTTGTCTTGCCTTTTCTTTCCGCTGTCTGTGTCTTGCCGTGTCTTCTTTTATATTTAATCCTACTGATTGTCTTTCTTTTCTCTAGTTTTTCAATGGGCTTTTTAGGAGGGGGTTTTCTTCCTCGCGTAATTATGCGAAAGCCGAAAACAAGTGTGGTTGTTTTTCTCATGACCTCTGTAACATAACAATTGTACAAACCACATGTACGGTTCCTCGAAATCGTTCGCGTTTTGCAACAAAAAAAAAGTATTTTTAAACTTTCCAAACAAATAAAACGAAGTACAAAAGAAACTTGTAAACTACGTTTTTCTCTTTCCCCAAACTCAGCAAAACACTCTTGACGAGGCTTAACCGGTCATAGCCCCTTAAAGACCCTAGAGATTCAAGGATGCCTTCAAGCAAAAGCTCAATGTGTCGACGTCAGCCTGAATTGCCCCGCACGGGCCAAACCAAGCAGACGTCGGCCCTAGGACATTTGTGTGTGTGTGTGTGTGTTCTAATGCCTCTTTTCTTTGCAGTTCACGTTGCGGTGGATAGATAGAGCGGCAACTACGAAAGTTGTTGTTCGTTACGCCTGATTTCCTTCGTGGTGAGCAAAAGTCTCGGGCCGCGGGATTGGCATCAGCTGGCCCGCGCAACTTCGTGCAAGTGCCAGCCAAAGTAGCCCGATGACCTTTTGCTTAGCGGGCTGTGTAGCTTTTACCCTGGCGGCGCCAAGCACAACAACAACAACAAAATAAAATAAAACTAGTGCCTAGCTATTTATCATCTGTGGCAAAACCCAGGACATTTCTTGAGCATTCTGCATCAATACGTCTTTGAGGAAATATTGAAAACACTGCTCATGTACTTCTCTTGTTTCCAGCAAATGGTCGATTCGTCAATTTGATCCATCTCCCACGCACAAGTGTTTCGATTTACGCAGAGATACAAAAATGCCAGACAGTTGATGGCAGAAGTGATAGGCGCGCCTATTTTTGTTCATCAGTTTTTTTTGTGTTCCTCCGGTCCTCCCCGCTGGAAGCACGCGACAGAACGTGCCATTTTCGGTAACTGGCCGTTTTTCTGTCAAAGCGCCGAGGCTTATTTAGCGGTGGGAGGGGAATAGAGCCAGCTCAGAACTCGTGACCACTACCTTCCTGTACCGTCACTGAGACAAGCTATAGCAGAGTTCGATGAGCAGTCCATGTGCAAGAGGCATAGATCCTCATGAGCCCCCGCAGTTGCGGGAGCTCATGAGGATCTATGCCTCTTGCGGACCACACTTTGTATCCATGTTCTTTAACTAAGCGAAAGAGAGCGAAAGGATTAGCCCCCGGCCCCTGTAGCTGCGTGGACTCGAAGTCCATGGAAAAAAAAAAAAAAAGACTGGATTATTCAATGGCATATCCGTTGAAATGCACTGCCGGTAAAAATCAAAGTGGCACAGTTGCATTGAGCCTGAATTGATCAGTGTTTAGGTTGTACTCAATAGGCAATAGATGTCACTGTCCCCCATAATGCCTGTTAGGCCCGTCCATTATCACTCCGGTGCCCTGGACGTTAAACCCCGAACTAACCAACTGAGACAGTCTCGTGACTGTCGGCTGGCTGATTCCTTTGCAAAGGTTAGTTCGGGGTTTAAGGTCCACGGCACCGAAGTGATTCTGGAGGGCGGGTTACGGGGGACAGGGAAATCTATTGCCTATGGAGTACGACGTGAACACTGATCAATTCAGGCGCACTGCAACTGTGCCACTTTGATTTACAAGCACCTTTCAACGGACATGCTATGGAACAAGCCTGTCCTTCCCCCCTGGATTTTGTGTCCAGCTACCGGGGCCGGAACGGGGACTCGAACCCACGACCCGGCGATTCCCTTCGCTCTCTTGCTCCGACGCTTAACCGTCTCAGCTATTTTGGACTCGTATTGTTTGCAAAGACCAATAGTTCAACCATTTACGCATGCAGCCTCCGGTACTCAAGTCCCAGGGCCGCCGACTTCGGATTTTGTTGGCTGAAAAACAGCAGTGTGCGGGCCAGCTAAGCCCGAAGTCGGTCCAGAAATTTTTCGCTCACTGGGTTTGTGATACAAAGTAATCCTACGTTTGGCAAGGGTGACTCTATCCTTGTCTTGTCCACCGTCTGTCGATGCCAGTACGTATTATATTATTATCTTGACCGCTTTCGTGCCGCTGGCCGCATATTGTACTTTCAGAATCCTTCTTAACTCAACGCTGAAGAGCCTCCTACCTCAAAAGAACGTGGATACACAGTGTGGTCAGTAAGAGGCACAGATCCTCATGAGCCCCCGCAACTGCGGGGGCTCATTAGGATCTATGCTTCTTGCGTTGGGGTTCTGCCTTTTGACCTGGCCACGAAAGAGGTCAGAAGCCACAGTAGTTCATATGTCACTCCAGCACTTTTATAAAGGGAATGTTACTTGTCGACTCAGCAAAAACTTCCGCTTTCTAATACTGTTTCCAGCAAGTTGTAACGACTGTCCCCGAGCTGAAAGTGGAGGATAACCGACTGCGGCGGAGATCGATACCCTGACGCCCAAATTCAGGGTGGCAGGCACCTATCTGCGGCAGGACCCTTTTACTGTAATTAATGGCAACTGCCAGAAGACCCCTCATCCATTTGCAAGAGGCATAGATCCTCATGATCCCCACTGCATCTTTGGGGGCTCACGAGGAACCGTGCCTTTCGCTTGGAAAGGTTGATCGCATAGACATCAACATTTTGAGGGAACTTTCGAATTTACGTGAATGATTTTTTTTTAAACAGAAATCAGTGAGAATTTTGCCAGCAAATTTGTCTCTTGTCGATCAGGACAAGGGATAGATCCTAGTGAGTTCCCGCGGGGGGCTCATGAGGAACTATGTATCTGGCTAAACTCACTGCGTACACATGTATACATGACCTTACTAAACTTAACCCATATCATACTGAGGCTAAAAGCTTAAAATTTGTACACTACTGCAAGCTACATTGTAGTACTACAGATAAGCATATAAACCAATGGCTTTAGTTCAAGGGTAGTGCCAGAATAGCCTAGCGGCGCCACGCAAATCTGGCACTACCCTTGAACTATTTTAGTCAAACTTATTGCACACACTGGTGTATTCCGAATGATAAGGGTTAAATGGTCTTTACTTCATTTGCAGACGACTGGTTTTGTGTTCTCCAGTTTAACCCCTTCGCTGTCTGTGATCTCGGATTTCATGTCTGAAACCAATCGCACACTGACCATCATTCTAGTAAAGAACACCAATGAAGTGGGACCAAAGGTATGCATACAAAAACAAAAGGACTAACAAGAGACATAAATCCTCATGAGCCCCCGCGACTGCGGGGGCTCATGAGGGTTTATGTCTCTTGCGTTTGGGCGGGTTGTGTTCGCCTTGCCCCGACAGTGAAGAGGTTAATGTGCGAATGAGCAGTGGGCCTAATTTCATAGCTGAAAAATTCCTCTGCATCCCCAAGGAGTCCTCATCCTGAAAATGTCCTCGTCATCTCCCAAAAGTCCTCGTCATCCCCAAAATGTCTTCCTCGTCCCCAAAAAGTCATCATCATCCCAAAAATGTCCTCGTCATGCCCCCCCAAAAAGTCCTCCTTATTTCAAAAATGTCCTCGACATTCCTAAAAAGTCCTCCTCATTCCAAAATAAGATGGGATGAACCATAACCCACTATGAGAGCTGTCCTCGCTGTCAAGGGTCGCTGCCTTTTGTCTTTGATCTGATTCTGATGTTGAAATATCTCCTATTGAAAAAGTCTCGCAGATCTGCCAATGCCGCGTCAGTGAGTTCTATAAGGGGCGCAGGACATACGCGTCATTGATTTGTCAAACGTCATTTGTCATGATGTAAGTTTTAGTTATTACCTAATTTTATATTTTACGTGAGATAATTCAACATCAGAATCAGGTCAAAGACAAAAGGTAGAGACCATTCCTCACTCCACCACTCTCACTCTCCAGCGCGTCCAGAACAATGCTGCCCGCCTCGTCCTCAGAAAGAAAAAATCTGACCACATCACTCCCCTGCTCAAGCTCCTTCACTGGCTCCCCATCCCCCAACGCATCCAATACAAGATTCTGTCTCTCTGCTACAAATCCCTGAACAACTACGCTCCTGCCTATCTCTCCAACTTACTTCACCCCTACACTTCTCCCCGCTCCCTCCGCTCCGCCTCTGACCCTCTCCGCCTCCTCATCCCCCGCACCAAACTCAGCACTTTCGGCCCCCGCTCCTTCTCAGTATACGGTCCATCTACCTGGAACACTCTCCCACTCTCTCTCCGTCAGAAACACTCGCTCTCCTCCTTCCAGTCCGCCCTCAAAACTCACCTCTTTCAACAGTTCTAGCACTATATCACCACACTCCCCACCCTAAGCTGACCGTCGTAATGTATTTTCACTATTTGTGTTACCTGAGTCATTGTCTAAATCGTGCGCATGCGTGTGCGAGTTGTGAGTGCGCGCTTAGAGTTATAATTATTATAAGATAAGCGCATTATAAATACCGTAATTATTTTATTATTATTATTATTATTATTATTATTATTATTATTATTATTATTATTATTATTATTATTATTACAGCGATGACAGCTCATATATAGAAGGACTTTGTGGGTTATGGTTCATCCCATCTTGTTTACTGTTTTAATTCTTTTATGAAAAGAATTAATTTTTACTAAAGAAGTTGAAAGGATACAAAAGCTGGCTAACGAACTCATCCAATGTCTCTCTCCAAACTAGCTATATCCAAAATTTCAAGTAAATATGACAAAAATTGCGGACGCCAATCTGGGTCAACCCACATCCTATAAACGGTTGTTTATGTCTTCAATGAGACATTCAGTTACAATATGCTCGGAGGCTTTCTTAGCCACCCCTTCTAGAAGGTATTTTGCCAAGTTTCAAGCTTGTGTGTACAGAAATATCGGAGATATCGTCTATTCGATATTTTGGCGGGGGTGGTGAGAAGGTTAAAGATGTTATCACAGACGGTTGGCGCTGACACCTTCCTTCTCCCTCCCTCCCCCCCCCCCTACCTCCTCCCTTCCCCATTCTCCCGAACCCGCTTTTTGATTTTTTCTTGCCACTGGGAAGGAAGGTCTGGCGTCGAGAGGCCTTTTGTGTGTGACTGAAGGTCCCAAGCAAAATGTTGAAAAAAAAAACACCCACCTCCCCACACCACCCTCACCCCCTCGATATACGTGATCAGCCCCTGTTTTTCAATCATTACACAGAGTTTTATTTGTAATCCCGACGGATCTGGGATCACAAATACCTGTCGATCTTGAATTGTGAACTCTTTTTCCACTGTCCACTTATCTCCATGTACATAATTACATTTTGGATCCAGCTACAAACCCCAAGCTGACCAAAAAAATAAAGTTGACCCAATGCGCAAAAGGTCATCGGGCCGACGTCGGCCCGATGGTGTTTTTGTGCACTGGGTGACTGCCACGCCCGTAAAATGTTCAGAACGTCCCAACGTCCAAGACCGTTACACTTCAAATTGAGGATGCTCTTAATGCGACTCCTTTGTTTAAAAATCCAGACCAAAAAAGGTGAGTGCCAAGTGTGTAAAATGCAAATGAATAACCCAGCGAAGGAAGAAGCACGTTTTTCTAAGAGTGCTTCTTCCTTCGTTGGGTTATTCTCAAACTCCTTTCTTGTTCCATTGGCCACACGATTTTCTTTCTCTCGTCCCATCGGTACGAAAACAGTACCCTGCTCTCCTCCACCGAATCCCGCACACCCCCTCCAAATACTCCCTTTTCCGAACAGCCCCTCTGCTCCCCCTCCCCTCTTCCACCACCCCTTACCCCTCCACCCCCCACCCCCCACCCCTCCCCCGTCCGACAAAATGGCGATGGGTCTATACGGCATACCACGTGTCGATCAATACGTCCCATTTCAGGCAGCCACGGAACTTCCAGCGGACAAAGATTTCTCCGGCCGACGTCAGCCTCAGTTGACTCGCGCACGAATGTGCTGACGTCGGCCCGAGGACATTATTGCTCACTGGGAAGGGGCCCACAACCGGCTGTGAACAAAAAGGAGTGGGGGCCCTCGAGACGTCACGAGCTGGAGATCTGTCACTGCATTTGAACCCTTTGCCTGTCGGTAGCGGTTTTAGTCGCGATGATTCCTGCAGGAATCATCGCGACTAAAACCGTTACCGTCACACAAAGGGTTAAACCCAGAAGGGAAAACGAAGAAAGAAGTACACACCCTTTTCCCTGCCCAGAGGACCAAAACTGTCATACAATATCGAAAAGAATTCTGGGAAGACTTCTGATGGGTGGGTGGAATGCGTATGCAGAGATCCCATCTTGACCTGAACTAATAATAATAATAATAATTAATAATAATATAATAATTACGGTATTTATAATGCGCTTATCTTATAATAATTATAACTCTAAGCGCGCACTCACAACTCGCGCACGCATGCGCACGCTTTAAGGCCCCGCCACACATGCCCGATTTTGAGACCGATTCTTGAGCAGTTTCGACTCGGAATCGGAGTGTGATCGGACCGGACTGCAAAAACGTGTGCACTGCCACACATTCCCCGACTTTATTTAGCCGACCGGTTTGAATCGAAGATCAAGGTCGTACCTGTTCAGCGAAATAGCTGCTAGTTTGGACAGTGATGATGATGTGCTTGCATTATCAGCAGTTTTCCATCATATTCGGGAAGACTGAGGGGGGCGAAACATCGGCATTTGCAAACTGAAACGACGTGCTTTACGAGACGCGCTCTGATTGGTTGAAGTTTACAATCGGGTCCGATTCGGATCGGAAAAATAGAGCAGTTTCTAAACACCCGATTCCCAGCCGATTGCGATCGGATCGGATATATGACGTCATCCGATCGCAATCGGCTTCAAAATCGGGGCACAACCGGCAAGTATGGCGGGGCCTTTAGACAACGACTCACGTACAACAAATAGTGAAATACATTACGACAGTCTGCTTGGGGTACGAAGTGTGGTGGTATAGTGGTAGAACTGTTGAAAGAGGTGAGTTTTGAAGGCGGACTGGAAGGAGGAGAGAGAGTGTTTCTGACGGAGAGAGAGTGATAGAGTGTTCCAGGTGGGTGGACCGTATACTGAGAAGGAGCGGGGGCCGAAAGTGCTGAGTTTGGTGCGGGGATGTGGAGGCGGAGAGGGTCGGAGGCGGAGCGGAGGGAGCGGGGAGGAGTGTAGGGGTGAAGTAAGTTTGAGAGATAGGCGGGAGCGCAGTTGTTCAGGGATTTGTAGCAGAGAGACAGAATCTTGTATTGGATGCGTTGGGGGATAGGAAGCCAGTGAAGGAGTTTGAGCAGGGGAGTTATGTGGTCGGATTTTTTCTTTCTGAGGACGAGGCGGGCAGCATTGTTCTGGACGCGCTGGAGAGTGAAAGTGGTGGAGTGAGGGAGTCCGGAAAGGAGAGAGTTGCAGTAGTCGATGCGAGATAGGATGAGAGAGACAGCAAGTTTGGTGGCGGCTTCGGTAGTGAGGTATTTTCTGATCTGACTGATGCGGCGGAGGTGGCAGTAGCATGCTTGGGCCGTGGCGGAGAAGAAGCTGGTCATGGAAAGAGAGGAATCGAGGATAACGCCGAGGTTTTTGGCCGAGTCGGAGAGGGAGATGGGGGTGCTGTCGAGTTGAAGGTGGAGGGAGGGAGGGAGCTGGGAAAGTTTCTGGCGAGTGCCTACCAGCATGGCTTCCGTTTTGTCGTCATTCCGAGAAGAACTGAACTAAACTGAACTGTTCACTGAGCTGAACGTTGATGCCACAGTAGCTCAAAACAATGTCTGCCTCTCTTTTAAATGAATATTATTCTCAAATACTACGCACGTTCATAGCACATACGACACACGCAGAATACAGTAGAACTTGATACGAACACGCAGACTGTTTTGCAATATAAAGGTAGCCTTAAAGGACAGGCGCTCTTTAAGATAAGTCTTGAAGGTCAAGAAGTGTCACCTGTCATTAAAATTTATCGTTCAGGTGGCTAAAGCCACGTCAGTGGTGATCTTTAATGACAGGTAGTGTCTCATAAGGTCTATCGCTCAAAACAGATGCAGTACTGAATATCTAAAAATGTATTGCCATAATTTAGCTATAGTCCCTAACTCTTTCACAGCCAGATTTAAAAATGATATCTCTGAGTTAACTGCAGACTGACCGAAAAAGAAAACATCTATCTTTGGAACATGGATATGAAATGAATACAGCAAGAGGCTTAGATCCTCATGAGCCCCTTCAGATGCGGGGCTCATGCGGATCTATGCCTCTTGCAGTTGAAATTTATGTTAAGTGCCCCGTCAGTGAAAGCGTTAATGATCAAAGAGGTAAGGTCAGCAGTTTCTGTTTGCTTACAAAGTCCAGCTTAACCCATTACATCTTAAGGCTGATTTTGTAAAATTTGCCTATTGCCCTATGAAGGCTACATTACAGATTAGGAGATAGATCAACTGTTTAAGTTCAAGTTTGATACCAGAATAGCTTGGCGCCTCAAGCGCCAAGCTATTCTGGCACCACCCCTGAACTATCAGTCAATTTTATTTCAAGCAATGGGTGTATGAGAATAAAAAGGGTTAATCGAAAATGTTAACTAGATCTGCTGAACCTGGTTCTGTTCACATGTTCACGGCGAGCAGCTTCAACGCTTTCTGAAGAATTTGTATTCTCCTGATTTACCAAACGACCGCAGGAAAGAAAATTAAAACGTTCTTTACAGTACAAATATTGCCGCAAAGGTTTCGTATGAAAAAAAGGAAACTGAGAAAAATGGAGACACAACGTGTTGGATCTGAGATCCTTCCCTTGGTGATGTTTCCGCATCACCAGAGACAGGATCTCAGATCCGGAAGGTTGTCAATGTGTCTTTCTTTGTGGTTTTCAACCTTCTCTTTTCTCTTAGTAGTTTCCTTTTCATGTTCTTTGCAGTTCTGCAACCGAAGTCGACTTAAAATAAAGAATGGAAAAACAAGAAGGATAATTAGATGGGAATGGAAAAACAAGAAGGATAATTAGATGGGATTAATAAGAGAAAAGTGAAAAAATGAACAATGAACCTTTATTTTACAACGTTAAAAGCACTTGGTCACAAAAAAAACAATTTTTAAACTGACTTGCCGTGAAGACAAAAAGAGCAACAGTCTCCTTCCCGAGGAGGTTTTGTTCACTCGGAATCCGCTTTCGGCCCCTTGTTCTTTTGTCTGAACCAGCTTATACAAATTAACTCCTTTACTGCCAGTGGACGCAGATTGTGTTTCAGAAATCTTTGTTGATTCAACATCAAAGAGCGTCAGCCGTCCGCGGAACATGGATATACAGTGGGGCCAGCAAGAGGCATAGAGATCCTCATGAGCCCCCGCGTTGCGGGGGCTCATGCGGATCTATGTCTCTTGCATTTAGTACGTGTTCACATTTTTCTCGCCGGTAAGAGGGTTAATGGCTGAAAGTCTGTGCTGCTTAGGGTGTTGCTGAAAAATACGGAAAGGTTTTATTTCTGAGAGCTATCCAATCATTTTTCCATTCCCTAGACCCGGACAAACCCGCAAAGCGTATTTATCTTTTTGATATAAAAAAAAAATTAAATGAAAATAAAAAAGACAAATCGAGATGAAAATACCCGCTGAATCCGCATCCAATCCCTTCGGCACGTACTTTATAAACAGGCAGAGGCTTTCCGGAAATTGGTGACTGATTTTGTCTCAATACGGGTGCCTTATTTTTTATCTCTTTTTTTTTCTTTTTTTTTCCTTTTTTTTTTTTTAACACCTTTTTATGCTTTGAAATGTAACCCCTGTACCGCCAATCGTCGCAGATTAAATTCAACGCCAAAGAGCTCCGTCTATGCAAGGAGCACGGGTATAAAATGTTGACGACAAGAGGCATAGATCTTCATGAGCCCCCCTCATGAGGATCTATGTCTCTTGCAGTTGGATCGTGTTTTGTTGGGGGTTTTTTTCAGCAGTGAAGAGGTTTAAAATATGGAAAGGGGGGGGTGGTGGGTGGCGGGTGAGAGGGGTGGGGGGGAGGATCAGAACTGTTATGGGAAGAGATGTTTTCTGATAAAGCGGCCGCCCTCTGGCAAAACTTTGCACTAGCACGCAATGCCCAATACGTGTACTTTTTGAAATCTCCAATGTTATCGAACCCTCTAGAACTTTGGGACAATCTAATTCTTTTTAAGCTATACAATCACTTGCTTGCGTTTACATTTAAACAGGCTCGATACTTTTCTTTTCTTTCTTTTTTAGCGTTTTGCCGGAAGTCAGCAACCCCATTTTTGGGGTATTTTTCTGGCTACTGCAGTTAACCCCTTTGATGCCAATGATCACGAATTCCACACACACAGTGGCCGACATTCGCGTAAAGAACACAAATGAACACGGGACAAAATCAGGCATAAAGAAAAGAGAATTAACAAAGAGACATAAACCCTCATGAGCACCCGCATTCGCTGGGGCTCATGAGGATTCATGTCTCTTGCAGCTGGGCAGCGTTCGCCTTGCCCCGGCAGTTAAAGCGGGGTTACAAATAATACAATAAAATAAAAACACTCAAAGACGTTTTGTTTTTGTTGTTGTTGGCCTCTTCCCCTACACCGATTTCGACTACACGAAACCTTGCCTCCACCATATCCATCCATCCCCACCCCCTCACTCCCCCACCCTACGGCACCCCCACCCCACCCCTCCCACAGCCCCCTCCTCCCTCTCTCCCCCCCCCCCTTTCCCACCCCTTCAGCTCTTGTTTTTGCAAATTGGAAGTTGGGTTTATTTTGTTCATTTAAACCGTCAGCTGTTCTTTCTCCGAGTACTCTGGCACATCAACCCCCCCCCCCCTCCCGCACCCCCGCCCCACCCCCTATCCTTTGGAACCAGTTTAACGTTTGTTAACAGATCAACTTGGGATAGGATATCACCGCGAGACTGAAGTCCTTTCTCTGAAAATGTATTCTGTTTTTCCTAAACAGATCAGTGAGAAAATCTGTCTTTCAATGTTAATCATTGCACACTCTGCCCCAAATAAAAAAGGCGAAACTCTCATCACAGTCATTACCTTTGCGCTATCACGGCCGATTCGTCTCCCACGCCAGTTCCCGGCAGACTGTTCTGTCAGTCTTTATTTCCGGACGTTTAAAAAAAAAAAAAAAAAAAAAAAAAGGTTGTCTCTGCTTCGGCAGAGGCATTGGTGACGTCAGTCTGCTCTATTGCTTGCAAGTCCTAGCATTACTGCGAAGGGACGTAACCACCGGCTTGTGCGCTGAGGATAATCGAACTTTACGTCCTAAATAAGTACGTGAGTACTTCCGTAATTACCGCAAAATTCAGCAAAATAGCTAGCCGTGACAGAAAAATCCTCCATTAATTCTAACAGAATCTGGTCGCGAGTGCTTTCACCAGTCGATAGTTGCGTGTGCTGGTCTGTGATTTTGGACTTTACGGCTGCCAAGCCGTAAGGTCCAAAATCACAGACCAGTACACTGGTTCCCACAAAGTGTCGTTTCTCTGCTATTCCCTCGTTGAAGCCCCATCGGAGTTAAAGCAACAGTAAACTTTTAAAAATGTCTTCCATGTTCAGTCATTTTAAATACAAACCAAAAGTGCTGACTACCATGCGCTTGAAATGCAGAAAAAGGAACCCAACGAAAAAAGAAACACGATTTGAAACAAAAAACAGTTACAACACAATGTTTATTGTGTTCGTTTGCCGGTTATGTCTTCTTTTTTTTTTTTTTTTTTCTTTTTTTTTTTTTTTTTTGGTGTCATCCAAAGAAAATTAATACAAGAAACTCACTCCCCCACAAAGTTACGACATGGTTATTAGGGGGAAAAAAACAGAAGAAAAAAACAGTTACAACGCAACACAGTTACAACTCACGACACTACTGTGTTTTAACTGTCTTTTCTAAGTGTGTTTCTATCTTTGTTTGGGTTCTTTTCTACATTTTACGCGCTACGCAGTCATAATGGATTTAGTACCGTAACGTTTTAACATTTAACAGATCAGAGCACATACATAACCTCTGTTTTGTGTAACCCGCACAACAATGAGAGGCGTGATCGTAGCTTTAAACGTAAAACATCTAACAGCTACAAGAAAGAAAGGGTTATTTTTAGATTTTTAACAAAAATTGGAAGCTCTGTACGGAGGCACTTTAACTCATTCTACCCCATCACCGAAATCCTTAAATTTTGCCGTTTTCCTCTGAAGACTGCATTACAGTGCAGTACACAGATCGACCATGATAGTTAAAAGGGTGATGCCAGAATAGCTTGGCGCCTATAGGCGCCAAGCTATTCTGGCATCACCCTTGAACTATCACGGTCGATCCTTATCTTCCTTTGGTGTGTCTGGGGTAGAATGAGTTAAATGTGTGAATGGTGGGGGAGAGGGAAAGTCTAGATAGTTTCCTCCTCCGGGTAAGCGTTAAAAATAAATGAGGCCTCTCAACTCTAGCAAAACGCGTCACTTTTCAAGCCGCGTTGCAACTGCAGTGGCTCGTGAGAATCTCTTTCTCCTGCAACTGGAAGGAGATGGTTTGGGGGTTCAGGGACCAGTTGCATGCGTGAAGCTTAGTCCTGCGCCAGCCATTAAG
>BTPG01000001.1:77260427-77283081 GCA_036245525.1 Semisulcospira habei | reverse complement strand
TGTGTGTGTGTGTGTGTGTGTGTGTGTGTGTGTGTGTGTGTGTGTGTGTGTGTGTGTGTGTGTGTGTGTGTGTGTGTGTGTGTTAGAAGTCTCCAGCATAACGAAGGCGGTCAAGCCGTCTGTCATGAAAAAATACCACAGGCACAACTGAAATGTAACAAAATTTAGCAGTTCCAAAATATCCCCACCATCATCACCACCACCAACACCAACACCAGCACAGCGACGAACACACTCACCTTATCTCCATGACTTGACTTATCATTACTTATTAATCCCCTTCAGTGGATGCCGATTGTACTGTTGAAACAATGGTAAATTCATCGGGAACAATACACAGTCTTTAACTCATTCTACCCCAGACACACCCCAGCAAGATAAGGATCGACCATGATAGTTCAAGGGTGATGCCAGAATAGCTTGGCGCCTATGGGCGCCAAGCTATTCTGGCATCACCCTTGAACTATCATGGTCGATCTGTGTCCTGCACTACACTGCAGTATTCAGAGGACAACGGCAAAATTTGAGGATTTCGGTGTTGGGGTAGAATGAGTTAAATGAGCAAGGACACAAAGTGGTTGCAGCCAGAGGAATAGATAGTAATGAGCCTCCTCAACTGCGGGGGTTCACGAGGATCTATACCTGTTGCGGTTGGTTGGTGTTTACTTTTTCTCGGCCGTCAGGGGTTAAGACAAAAAGGATCGCACAATTGAAGGGTTGGTCCGATCTAAAGCACGCTAGTATTGATGACGGCTGGTACCTCTGCGTCACAGTGGATACCGACGCCCGCAAGTAAATGGTCGATTTTTCCGAAAGGATTATCACACGGACGTGCTGGTATTCGGTGTTCAGACTGATGGAATTTGTTGGTTGCTTGGATGGTTGGCTGGTGATCTGGCTGATGTGTGTCAGTGTTGGTTGGTTGGCTGGCTGGCTGGCTGGTTTGGAATGGAGGCACGAAGCAAGTCTGCAAATCTTCTTGAATTTATCACTGACAGTCCACAACTTCTGTACAGCAGATCCTGTTTGAGCGACCCACTGTTCGCCCTTCAAGACTTCTCTTGAGAGAGCAGGAAAAGATGGTCAGTTAATCAAGGCAGCTTCTGTTGCAGTGTGCCACGGATAAATGTTCGACGGCCCGTGCAAAGGGGGCTGGCGGGGAGGAGGGTGGGGCGTTGGGAACAAAGTGATTCTGGAGAATGGGGTAGGTGGGGTAGGTTCAGCGTGGAGAAACTAGGGGAAAGTTGGGAGTGAATTCCTTCCGGCCCATGTCTTTGTCGAAATGCTATCGCCAGCAGACGACAGTTAGAGCAGATTTTATATATTTTGTATCGGTCTAGGCTTATCATTGTTTTCGCTGAATGTCTGACCTACAAACTGTGCGTAATGTTTTTATCATGTCATTCAGCATTTAAATAAACCGTGGCGCCTCCAACACAAATATTGTCTCATTCATATAACAGCGTAGACTGAACAGCCTCTAATCTCCTCAGCACGAGAAACGTGACAGAACAGCACCGCCATTCTTTACCGCTTCACTTCTAAGCGGACAAACAGCATTGTAAATTCAAGATCAAGGATACACCGTCAACGCATCATGAACACATAGTGGTTTCAGCAAGAGGTGTAGATCCTCATGAGCTCCCGCAACTGCGGGGGCTTATGAGGATCTATACCTTTTGCGGTTGGGTGGGTGATCAATTTTTCTCCACAATAAATGGCTTAACCATAACTTAGACCAGCGTGTAAAATGCAAAATGATTTAACTTTCCAACAAAATAAGTATAGTCAGCAAAATAACATTGAGCCGAATGCCATTACCGATGCCAGCCTTCGCATTTGCGGGGGCTCATGCGGATCTGTGCCTCGTGCAGGTGTGAGAGTTCTCGGCACTGGCGTTTAGGCGACAGCGCAATCAAAAACTCGTAGGGAAAGTGGCGGGCGTGATAGCGATGCCAAACAAAACATGACCCCAACCATGCAGCACGATGACAGATACGGATATTGCCAGTCTAAAGTCTTCTTTTGCACTGTCCTCCACCCCACCACCCACCCACCCCCCTCCTCTCTTCAACAGGCCCTCCCCCCACTCCCACTCCCCCATCCCCTCCAACCCCCAGCCGGCCTCAGTCACCTAACTTGCCACAATGACATGTATGTGTTATAATAGTGTTGACGGACTTATGTCGGAGCGGTGCCCTCTAAACACCGGCGCTGTATATGGCGACGGGCCACCTGAGGTGCTGTTTGACCGTTGTTTTTATGTTGCCTAGATCGGAGATCATCTCCGTATCGACGCGGGTATTTTGTTTCTGTTGTTAAGTTGTTTTTTTCATGTACTAGCTTTAGTCAAGTAGGAACTTAATAAAGAACATTATAATGGTGTGTTCAGGAGACATAGGGCTGTCTTAGTATTCTGTTTTTGTCAGGGAGGTTCGGGTCGGGAAGAGGCCACTGGCGCTGGCCATTAGATGCCTTGGCGACGGGCTTCACCCGTCCCGAGTCATTGTCCACTTTGTAGATCTGTTATTGTAATTGATTTTGTGGAATGAGCGAGTGAGTGAATGTAAGCAGCACCTGTGGTGGCAAAAATGTGAATTTCCCCATGAGGGATTAATAAAGTATTATTGTATTGTATTGTATTGTATTGTATTGTATTGCATTGTATTGTATTGTAACTTCCTCCTCTCAACCATCCCTGCTTGACCCCACCCACCCCACCACCACCACCACCACCACCACTACCCCCAAATCCCAACTCACACATGAGCCCTTCTTCTTTCCACGCTAGATTTACTGTACTAATTAATCTCTTCCCTGCCTTAGTGAGTACTACAGTACGTACATTTTTGTATGCGAAGTCTGTGTTCATTCAACAACCAAAAGCCAAATACGCCCAAGAGGCACGGATCATACAAATTGGTCTCAGCAAGAGGCATAGATCCTCCTGAGCCCCAACAACTGATCCTTTTTCTATCGGCCGTAGTACTAGCACAATGGTTTCCAGCTTCGTCTGATAAAAAAAAAATCTACGCCGGAAAGTAGGGCAATTAGAGAAGTCTGTCCTTTGCAATATTAGACTCTTTCCTCTGGGGGTGGGGGGGGGGGGGGGTGGGGGCGGATGAGTGTGTGGTGTCAAAACTGGGCAGCCATATTTGTTTTCGCAGACAGATAAAGAGGTCAAAATTGACGCGCACTCTGCGAACTTTTGCTGTCGAGGTAAATTTCTTGTTTGTTTGTTTTTTTTGGGTTTTTTCCCTCTCACCTCTCATTTTCTCTCTCTTGTTTGTTTGGTGGGTTTTTGCTTTTTTTTTTTTTTTTTTTTTTTTTCCTGCCTTCCTCAGTGGTGATGACATAAACGCAATTAAGGAAAATGTGCGGAAAACCAGAAGTGAACCAGAACCGGAGGACCAGAAGTGACAACAGTTTCTCGTGAGGATTCCCCCCCCCCCCCCAACCGAAAACACGAGATAATATGGAGTCAGCAAGAGGTATAGATCCTCATGAGCCCCCGCTATTGCGGGGCTCATGAGGATCTATGCCTCTTGCAGCTGGTCGCGTTCACTGGCAAGAATTTGGCAAGAAAAATGTGTTGTTCGTGACGGGCAGACAGTCTTACCGCACAAGTAGAAAATTTACGAGAGAGAATATTTTAATTAGCTTGTCATCCTAGACTTGTCTCCCTTTGACTTCCTTCATGCTAGGCTTTAGCTCCCCTAGACTTCCGGTACCTGGGAACATAGATTGTTACGCATAGATGACAAAAAGTATGTTTTTCGCAAAGGCCGACCACTCATTTTGCCGTGACTGAAAATAAAAGGGAAATGTTCTCCCTACTCTTGGGAGTTCTCCACTGTTGAAGATTATCAAAAAGCATTTCCGTCAGGAAAACACATAAATCGACATGATATTCCTGGAGTTGAGAGGACAAGGTGGGTTATGAGCATCGATGTTTTTTGCAAGTGGGAAGTATTTCCTGACTGAGTGTTAATTAACGGGGCAACGTGGAGTGGGGAAAGAGGGGATGGGGGTGGGGGGGGGGGGGGGGATGGGAAAATGAGGGTTAAGTTACGTTTAAGTCTTAGCTACGAACTGCTGTTTGGTTTTAGTACAAAATAATGGAACACGCTCAGGAGTTCAGTGAAATAGCTCAGATTTTAAGTTCAGCTTGCAGAAGTACTACCAGTACAAGAGCGAGGAATGGATCAGCCATCACAGTGCTAAAACAAATACAGCTGTATCCCATTTCAGGCTGCAAGAGAGCTAGATTGGCTAGAGCCCCTGCGACTGCAGGGACTCATGAGAATCTATGCCCTTGCGGACGGATGGAGTGAAGTGATGATGAACATTATTTTTGCGTTCAATAATCATTTTGACGGCTATTGACACTCAACGCGTAGGGGCTCATGAGAATCGATATCTCTAACATAAAAAGAGGTTAACAGAATGAGTACATTGTGGGTCCACTCCTTAACCTCATCACCGCCGGAAAAAAATGAGAACAGTATCACCCAAATGCAAGAGGCAAAGAACCTCATGAGCCCCCGCGAATGCGGGGGCTCAACTCATGAGGTTCTTTTCCTCTTGCAGATGCTATTCATATCCGTGGTCCTTTAGATTTTTCTGCTCTGAAATTCTCCTGCTTTCAAGGACACAATTTTGTGTCCACTAGCATTGAAGGTTAAAAGCACATTGAATTTCAGCTTCCAAAAGCTGGGCCTCATGAGAACCTATGTTTCTTTTAGTATGCGAGGGGTTGCCCCTGAGATTGCATGGCCCGTTGGTTCCAGCCCGGCTTGAGCCCACATAGATCTGTCAGAGTCGGGTCCGCGAGGGGCCGTGAGCCGTCTGTCAGAAGGGCTAGGGAAAAGTAAAGAACTTTTATTTGAGAACTGTCATGCTCGAGTGGTTTGTTCCGCCGTGTGCTTCTCTCTCTCTCTCTCTCTCTCTCTCTCTCTCTCTCTCTCTCTCTCTCTCTCTCTCTCTCTCTCTCTCTCTCTCTCTCTCTCTCGTTCGCTCGTTGTAATCAAGAACTCACTGGTATGTACTGCTATGTGCCGCTTAATTTTGTAATAACATAGGCTGAAGTCGCGTAAAGTGCAAGCCGGTTTGTCGTTAATTGAAAGTTATTCACCTATTGTTTTGATTAATTTGTTATTTCTTGAATTTCGTTGTATGATTTGTTTGTTTGTTTTTCATGCTTTGTTATGTGTATTGGCAGCTTGTACGACAGGCATCCAATCGCTTTATCCTGAATTAAAGATCCATCATCATCAGTCATTATTATCTCTCTCCGATTTGCTGTTTCCTGCGTCAACTTCGATTGAAGAAAAATTGTGGCTCTAATAATTATATATCAGCGAGTATCAATGCATCGTAGGTGTCAAAAAATTAAATCAAAACAAGTGACTTGCCTTACTCTGAAGCAGATGTCGGATATCTACAGTACTCCACAAAACTCCCTCGAAGCATGTATCCGTAAACAGAAGTAGTATCCGACACTCCATAACAATACTTCTGTACACAAAAGTAAATTAAACATACCGACACCCAAAGGTTTAAAATCCAATACTCCACTCCACCAAGCAGGTATCCGCAAAATAGTATGAATGTCCAACCACTCCACTCCACTCCACTCCACACAAAGTGAATATCCTTAAAACTGCAGTAGATCTAAATTCCCTCCAAGCAGGTACCCATAAAACAGTAGTAGTATCCTCTACTCCACGCAGCTCTTGAGAAGTATAAGTAAGTATCCGTGAAACAGTCGCAATATTCAAAACTCCACAAAAACGAATCGATGCAGGTATGCGTAAAACGAATAGCCTGTTAGTGTGGTTACGTTTGCGTCGAAAGAATCCCCGTAACGAACGAGAGCGAAAGACACGGCGGATAACCGGTGTGTACCGTAAGCATAGACAACACTCTGAAGATCGCCAAGAGGCATAGATCCTCATGAGCCCGGAGGGCTCATGAGGATCTGTGCCTCTTGGAGATCTTCAGAGTGTTCTCTATGCTTTTGGCAGAACTTGAACTTGTTATCCGCCGTGACTTTGCTTTCGTTCGTTGTTGGGAGTCGTTCGGCGTAAACGTAACCTCACTATTACCCACACTATCAGTATTGGACAACGTTCCAAAACACAACACAGTTCGCTGCATCCGATCACAACACGGCGCACCGCCATTTCCACCCATTATGGCCCGATAAAACCACAGGAAACATAAAGCATACGTAATGACGCAAGTTCGATTTGTTATATAATTCTTGTCTGGCTTTACCGTGGTCACATAACAACTGTATACATGGCCTACATTTGTTTGTGTACGTGTGAGAACGGTCTGTTGACCGTGGTACTGTGAATGTTGTTCATCTCTCACTGCCTTGGTAAGGTCAACTACTTTGACGAGCCAAAAAAATGCGACATTTTTGGAATCATCAGAAACACTAAAGTAATCATCGGAAACACTTAAGTGTTTATGATAATTCCAAAATTTCTGCTCGTCAGTGTACATAAATAACCATTTTACGTTGGACCATCGGGGCCCGGATTACAATCCTGGCAGTGGCGTGCAGATGAGACAACTAGTACAAGTGATGACACGGATTTGTGTGTGTGTGTGTGTGTGTGTGTGTGTGTGTGTGTGTGTGTGTGTGTGTGTGTGTGTGTGTGTGTGTGTGTGTGTGTGTGTGTAATTGTTGTGAAAGTTCTACGTTTTCATGTGGGATGACTATGTGTTTATGTTTTGTTCTGTGTAAACGTTAGTCGACAACACTGTTCATGCAATTTTCTTTACCCAGTTGACAGATTCTAGGACCAGTTGCCTGAGTGAGCTTAGTCCTGTCGCGATAGCGATAGCGGAGCACCATGCTTAGTGGCTGGCGCAAGACTAAAGCTCACTCGCAACTTCCTCCGGTCAGTAGAGTACACGCTAGCCCTTAGACTTCAAAATACATTCATGCAACAATCCTGGACAATTCTAAGCCAAGGAAGTTACATATACCATATACACCCACCTACCCCTCGAAATCTGAGATCAGTACTGATGTAGATGGCGTCAGCAAGAGGCTTAGATCTGTCTCTTGCTGATAGACCAGAACATTTTTGGCCCTCGTACGTATCGGTCTGTGTTGACATTAAAATCGATCGTCAGCCAGATACGAGTTAATCACGTCTGTCAAACCGGAAATGTGTACCCAACTCCTCTGCTTAAATCCCTTCCGTCACAGATACTCATGTGTCCCTGCAGCTTAAGAAGCGGCATATATATTCATGTGACCGAGCAGTCCATGCAAGCGCAGAGACTCATACGAGTCAAGCGTTGACTCGTGTTGTCAGAACTAACCTGACCTCGCCCTTCTTAGGAGAGTGAATAGGTTCGCCATTCTTAGGCGATTAAAGAGGCGAAGGCTAAAATCTCTCTGATATTATCGTCATCATCATCATCAGCGTCGTCGTCATCATCATCATCATCATCATCATCATCGTCGTCGTCGTCGTCGTCGTAGATTTATTGCATTAGTCGTTGTAGTTGGAAATCTGTGATCATTTGTAACAGCAGCGACCAAGACTTTCCTTGTGTCATTGTACAATGTTGGCCTTGCTCATTCAGCTTTTTTATCCCTTCGATGCTGGGGAAAAAAATAAACACAAACCCACGGCAAGAGATATAGATCCTCATGAGCCCCCGCAATTGCGGGGCACATGAGGATCTATATCTCTTGCGAACACCACTTTGTATCCAAGTTTCTCAGACGACTGGGTCCCTTCGGCGTTGAATTAACAAATTTCAGAAACACAATCTGCCGCCACTGTCAGTGAAGGGATTTCGCTCTTTAATCTTTCTCTGCGTGAGGTGGTGAGATGGAAGTTAATGAGAGCATGAGGGATTATCTCATAAGCCCCTGCATATGGAAATGCTCATGACAGTCTATGCCCTTTTGCAGACTGCGATTTGGCAGTAGAACCGTGTTGTCTCAGCTCTTTATCATGGCGTGCTCAAAATCAACAACGCACGTGACTTTGCATGCGCATGCGCTTCGGGTGTGCGTGCGGAGACCTGCGACATCATTGGCTTTAAAACTTCCTTTGAAAATTAGAAAAGCACTTGATTCAAAAGCTTATATTTTTGGACAATTTCTCAAGAAATGATTTTAAAGAAGATCTTTCATTTCTGAACACAAACGTAGACCACCTGGGCACATAACCCGTTTAACCCTTGTTGTCGATAGCGGTTTTGTCGCGAGGATTCCTGAAAATTTAATACGCTGCCTTTGAACAAAGACTGTACATACATCAGAAGGAAACGCACTGTAACCTTTCAACGCGTCTTCTGCACTATAAATGCCGTCAACTTTCAATTAATCTTTTGAATGCGGAGAACAGTAAACACGGTCCAGATGCAAGAAACATAGATCCTCATGAGCCCCCGCAGTCGCGGGGGCTCATGAGGATCTATGTTTCTTGCTGACTTCAATCTGCACTTATGTTCCTGGGGCGGCCGGTGCCGTTTAGCGTTGAATGAACGAAAATTGCAGAAACACAATCTGCATCAATTGGCAGTGACGGAATTAAACACTCTTTGCATGCAGCCGCCAGACTGTAAGTGAGTGCCGCACATGCAGTGGAGTTTGTGGACACATAAACTTGTACGAAATCACTAATTTTACCAAAGTTTTAGTATTGACAAATTATTTTATGCAAAGAAGCCATTTATGGTCATTCAGTAACACTTTTTTTTTTCGTCATACAGGTACGTGTAATTAAGCTGGACATAGATGACAATTGTGGTGTGTAATTTTCATAATTGAACATTGCAAGAACTGTACGGAGGCACTTTAAAGAAGGACACTGGAATCGGAATCGGGTGGGGGGGGGGGGTAAGGGGGGGAGGGGTCTAGACAATTCCCACGTCTCTAGCAAAACGAGTTAGTCAATTTCAAGCGACGCAGCAACTGCAGTTGCTCATGAGAATCTTTTTCTCCTGCAACTGGAAGGAGATGGTTTAGGGGTGCAGGGACTGACCATTTGCATGATCGAGCTTAGTCCTGCGCCAGCCACTAAGCGGCAAGGTGCTCCGCTATAGCGGAGCACCTTGCTTAGTGGCTGGGGCAGGACTAAAGCTTACGCACACAAACGGCTTCGTCTGACAAATGATCTGACGTAAATGAGCCAAATCACTACAAACAAGAGCAACGATTCTCATGAGCCCGTGCTGCTGTACCCAGTTCTGTGAATCGGTTCCAAACACCGCGAACTGAACATAACACGCACGCTCACAAGCAACACACGCATTCACTCTGAAGACAAACACAGGACACTTGAAGACAAACACAAAACACGTGGTGCGAAGGATCTGCTAAGCCACCGAGGTTTCGGAAATTTGAAATGTATAAAGTGACCTGGAACCGGTACCAAAGTGGAGGGGGAGGAAGAGGCAGAGAAAGAACTTCCGACGGTCCGCCTTAATGAACGTTGACACTTACTAAAGGAGAAAGGTCCAACACTGGAATCAGATATCGAACCTGGCACCTTTAGCATTGATAGCAGACGCTATACCACTGCGCCACGTTTACTGCGGTGCATGGCCGGCCCAATCAATGTTACGACGAACTTTTTCTTTCACGCCCTAGAACCACACGGCAATATCCCCTTCCTGAGTAATAGAACAACCACACTCTTTGTTCAGAAAAAGTGTTCTTTAAAGACAGATGCTATTTCGAGTCAAGAAAAAGTCTTGAAGGGCAAAAAATGTCATCTGTCATTAACTCATTCTGCCCGCGACACACCACAGCAAAATATGGCTCGAACTTGATAGTTCAAGGGTGGTGGCAGAATAGCTTGAAGCCGATATGCGCTAAGCTATTCTGCCACTACCCTTGAACTATCATGGTTGATCTGTCTCCTGAATTGTAATGCAGTCCTCAAAGGATAACTCCAAAATGTGGGTATTTCGTACCTCGGGCACAATGAGTTAAAGATCCTTATTTAGTTGGCTACAGTGACCTAAATGATGGCCGCCGTGAGATGGTCTTAGTCGCCTGCTCGGCGTTAAACTCAAATAACATAACCTAAATGAAGTTCTTGACGAGTGGGCTCCCATAAGTGTGCTCGCTCTCTGAAGGTTCTTCAGTACAGAATCCGCATTGATGTAAACAGAGTCAGCCAGGGGCATAGATTTTCACGTGTATCTGTGTCTGTTGTAGATGAAGAGGTTGACTGTTTGCGCTTTGTCGCAGACAAAAAAAAAATGCTAATTGAATTGAAAGTGTTATTCCTTTCTTTGTCCATTAAAGCCTGCAGACTGGTTTCAATGATAGTGCTCCAGAATGACGGAGACGCTGTCCTGGCCGACATAAGTGTAAAAAGGCCAGTGTGGACATTTTTGCGTGCTGGTCTGTGATTTTGGACCTTACGGCTTGAAGCCGTAAGGTCTAAAATCACAGACAAGTACACAGTTAACCTCTTAACCCATTCGCTGCCAGTGCGGCGTGCCTGTACAGCCATAGACGGAATTGTTCAACAACATAAAACCAAAATCGCATTTTCGAAGAGCGCCACTCCTTGGTTTCCCGAGACTGACAGGATCGCCAACTTCTGGCCAGTGATGGCAGGTCGTGTTTGTCAGTTCAACGTCAAAAATTTCCAGCCGCTCCAAGAAACATGGATCCATACAAAGTGGTGTCAGCAAGAGGCATAGAGCCTCATGAGCCCCGGCAACTGCGGGGGCCTCATGAGGATCTATGCCTCTTGCAGATGGGTCGTACTCACACAGTAAAGTGGTTAAAGAAGGACACTGTACACAAAACTCCTTGTCCAACTGCCTACTGATTGCACATGGCCCAAGCTGTATAAAACTGCATTTTCCATGATTACCTTCTGCCGTGGCCGTTTCTGACAATGCACGTGGTTCAACGCGAGAAATCAATTAGATTTTAGCCAACGAATGGATAGTTTCGGTTGGATTGATTAGAACAGATGACAGTGCCTCAGAAATCGATTGATTGAACCTGGTGTCTTTTTGGTTTTTCTTTTATAATTATTATTTAATCCTTCACTGCCACTGATTATATTTCTCGGCTGACAGGACTAGAGATTGCATATCTTCGCCCGAATGGTAGCGCTAGGTGCGCTTAAAGAGTCAACATAACTAAAACAACAACAAATTGGCGGTTGAAAAATAAAACGCGAAGAAACTCGTCGCTCAGAAATCGGCTGATTTTTTTTTTTTTTTTTTTTTACTTTATCCATTCCAGAGCCGAGAAATTTTTAATACCACTCAACTGCAGTTAGTCGCGGGGGCTCATGAGGATCTATGCCTCTTGCTGACACCACTTTGCCTCCAGGTTCAAGAAGCTCGTCGCTCATTGAATTTTTTTATTGAATTTTTTTAATCATCCCGTGCAGTGCCGGGAAAATTTGAACACCACCCAAATGTAAGATTTACAGATCCTCGTGAGCCCTCGCAGCTGCTGATAACACTTTGGATCCATGTTCCTGAGACAGACAGGTGTGTGTGTGTGTGTGTGTGTGTGTGTGCGTGCGTGCGTGCGTGCGTGCGTGTGTGTGTGTGTGTGTGTGTGTGTGTGTGTGTGTGTGTGTGTGTGTGTGTGTGTGTGTGTGTGTGTGTGTGTGTTGAATTAACAAAGATTGCAGAAACACAGTCTGCTTCAACTGTCACTGAACGGGTTAAGTTTTTGGTTTTAAGCAACATATAATTTATATATATATATATATATATATATATATATATATATATATATATATATATATATATATATATATATATATATATATATATATATATATATATATATATATTTATATTTAACCCAAGCAAGCAAACAAAACCAAAACGAGGCGTGCCAACCATCTGCAGATTTCAGAATAAACAGCACCAAGAGTATAACCATTAATGATCTTTAAAAGAACCGGCGGATATGACGGATTGTTTCTAAAAGGTACCGACAATCAGCACTTACACAGATTTAGTGTGGACAAAGAAATATAGTGATAAAGTCACAAAAAGGACATTGCAATTGATGTCATTCCGGCCGACATCAAGCACATGTTTACACAAACGATCGAACATAAACAAAATTCCAGTTCTTACGATTCATTTTCAGTTATAGCCAAAGTACACGTACATCTGACGAAACTGTTAACACTAACCCTTGACTGCCCGGCGAAAGGCGAAAGCGACCCATCTGCAAGAGACATAAATCCTCATGAGCCCCCGCAGTCGCGGGGGCTCATGAGGATTTATGTCTCTTGTTCGTCATGTGTTCTTTATGCCCGTATTAAATTTGGTCCCAGCTATGTTTGCATTCCCTACACGAATGTCGATCAGTGTGCAGTGGATTCAGACGCGAAATTCGTGTCACTAGCAGCGAAGGGGTCAAGTAAGGAAGATTTTAAAAAAATAAAAGGATAAACACAGTACAATAGAACTACGAATATTTCTATATTTATGATATAAACCGCGCGCGTTTTTTTTTTTTTTTTTGTTTTGTTTTGTTTTTGTTTGTTTGTTTGTTTGTTTGTTTGTTTTTCTGCCGAGCAGTTATCTTCAGTAGCAGTCAATTAGATAACAGATATATTGCAAAGTCAGGCTAATATGAAACACCAGTCAAAATATATATCAGAAACGAAAACTTGTAACTTTAGCGTGAAAGAATTCTAACGCTGAAACTGCAAGATTCTAACGCTGAAACTGCAAGATCACTTTGTCTGCCGGTTTTTCCTCGACAAGAAAACAGCCGTCAAACAAACATTAACCCATTTAGCTCCGAGTCCCTACAGAAGGAGATGGATTGACCATGATAATTTAAGTGCTAGATTAGCTTGGCGCCTTCAGGCGCCAAGCTAATCTGGCACTACCGTTGAATTATCATGGTCAATCCATTTCCTGCAACTGGTTCGTGGTCATTGGGCAACACCTCAAAAATTTGAGAAATGGGACCTTGGGGCTTAAAGGGTTAAACATGTAGGGCGAAAGATCGAACGGAAGGAAAAGGTACGCTACAGAGTACACAGATCGCCAAAAACACACTGGAAAGAAAAAATAACCCTTTATCAGCCGATAGACGCAGATTGAATTTCTATAATCTTTGTTCGTTCTACGACCAATAGCCCAAGCCGTCTTAGGAACGTCGATAAAAAGTGGTCTCAGCATGAGGCATAGATCCTCATGAACCCCCGCGAATGCGGGGGTTCATGAGGATCTATGTCTCTTGTACTTGGGTCATACTGACTTTTTTTTTTCTCGACAGCGTGAAGAGCAACACAGCTTACTTTGTGTGAAATGCAGAAATTAAGCGCAGAAATGCCCCACCGGTCCAAAACAGAAAGAGGCGCAGATTTTCATGGATCCCTGCAGCTGCAAGGACCCATGAAAATCTATGCCTGTTGGAGCCGGAAGGGGTTTGAATAAGGCATTTGTCTTGCCCCGCCACCAAAGAAAACTCTCACTTGACATCCGCGCAGCTAACACTCTTAGTGGCACTGCAGACCCTGATGCCCAGATTGTCTTCCTTACTGATGCCATGTCTGTCCTTGAGGCAGCAACAGCAAGCAAACTGCCACGTCTACAAGAGGCACTGCAAAACATCAAGTGCACCAGCCTGGTGCTGCAGTGGATCCCTTCACACTGTGGCATCTACGGCAATGAAGAAGCTGACAGAATGGCAAAAGTGGGCGCAGAGAAAGAACAAGATGAAAATGGAGTCAGCTTCACAGAGATGAAGACCATCATTAAGTCTGTGTACAGACCACCACAACGGCCCCTAGACAGTTACCATCAGCTGTCCAGACAAGAGCAGGTGACCATCTTTCGTCTGAGGACCGGGCACAACCGACTCAATTTCCACCTGCACAGACGCTTCCACCTCGTGCCATCTCCCCTGTGCCCTTGTGGAGAAGCAGAGCAGACCGCAGAGCACATCCTCCAGGACTGTGGGAACCACCAGCCGCTGATGGAGGAGATATGGCCGAAGCCCGCCACACTACAAGAGAAACTGTACGGGCCTGTGGAGGCGCTACGGAAGACCACAGATTTCATTTTGAGAGCCAAACTCCAAGTGTGACGGCGTTCGAGAAGAAGAAGAAGACTTGACGAAGCGTGTGCAGCAACCGGTAACTGAATTTGTTCTTTTCGCTCCGTTAGCAACAAGTGAGCATGTCAGAATTGCAGGCGCCGGGCTACTCACATCCCTCCAACTGCACCCCTTCCCCTCCCCTTCTCCCCCCCCCCCCCTTCTAGCACCCATCCCTCACAGCCTCTTGCCCCATGACCCCTCCCCACCCTCCACCTCCGCAGAGACAGATCTGAAACATGGGGAAGGGCGAAAAGTGTTGCCATGGCTTCTGGATCTCCCGCCCCTCCCTCCCCCCTCCCCCGTCCTTCTTCTGAGGCCATAAATAAGTTGAAATGCTCTATCAAAGTTCCTTTATGGGGTTTGGACACCCCCCCTCCTCACCCCACCCCCCACCCCCCACCCCCCCCACACACAGACACATTCCTTCCAACCCTTGTTTAATTTTTATTATAATTACCTGTAAGCCAGCCACCCACCCACCGCTCTCTCCCGCATTTTGATACTTTGGCTATTAGGGGAAAGTCTCTAGAGGGTTGTTGCTCCGCCCAATCCCCCTCATCCCCCCTGCTCCCCCCCCCCACCCCCTCTCTTCCCCCCTTTTCGATTGTTTGGCCAGTAGCTCGGGACACCTTCTGTCGGAGGTTAAAGATCAAAAACAAAAAGTTGGAAACCACCCTCTCCCTTCCCGGAAGGAACCCCCCCCCCCTTTCACCCTATCGCAACCCCCCCCCCCCCCCCCACTTCAACCATGACAGTTCAAGGGATGGAGCCAGCATGCACTGCAAAGCTGTTCTGGAACCACCCTTGAACCATCATGGTCGATGTGTCTCGTGAACTGTATCATCTTAACCCCTTCACCACTAGCGTTCGTAGATTGTGTTTCTGAAATCGCGGTTTTGCGTATTCAACATCAAAGATCCCCGAGCATTCCAGGGAACATGGGTACAAAGTGGTGTCAGCAATGCAAGAGGCATAGATCCTCATGAGCCCCCGCAACTGCCTCTTGCAGTCGGACCCTGTGCAGATGAATCCCCAAATGTCATCCATTGCGTATTAAAATCAGAGGAGACCTAAAAGCAACGTCATTGTTTGATCCCTTCTTTTATATTATTTCTTTCTTCTTTTTTTTTTTTTTTTTTTTTTTTTCCTTTTTTTTTTTGTTGATTTTGTTGTTGTCTGCTCTCATCATTTCTCTTCTTTTTTTCTTTTTTTTTTCTTTCTCTTTTACATCACTAACCCCTAACCACTAATTTCCATGCTAACCCCTTCGCTGCCAGTGACTTCACTAACACGGACTTCGCGTCAAAAACCACTGTACGCTGGGCTACAAAGAAGACATCTAAATGGGACCAGAAATAGGACCTGCAAGAGACATCAATCCTCGTGAGCAACAGCGGGGCTCACGAGGATTGATGTCTCTTGCAGCTGATTCACCGTTCGCTTTGCTCCGGCAGTTAAAGGGGTTAAATCATATTCCTTAGTTAATTCACCACAATCCCCCAGTAGCGCGTGCATTCACGACGGAACAATCATAGCTTGGGGTGGTGTACCCACGCTTCGTTTCTTGTCTTTTCTTCAAAGCCAGATAATTACATTATTCTTACCGAAGCCTGTCGAAATGATTTCACAGAACTTGTGTGACATGGCCGACCCATGAGTCTCTCTACGTCGTCGATTTCACGTGCAAGAGACACAGTCACTTGCTCTTTGCAGTTTGCAGGGGTTCGTGAGAATCTGTGTATCTTGCTGATCTTGACAAGGCGTCATCTCTTCCTCGGACGAAGGGTGGTTTCACGGGGCAAGCGATAGACTGGGCGCATCATGCTGTAGCGAGGTTTGTGCCAATTTTCTAGTCGAAGACAGTTTTTGTCTCGAGTCGTAGACTGATAACCAGAACGATCGT
This sequence comes from Semisulcospira habei, assembly GCA_036245525.1. Lineage (NCBI taxonomy): Eukaryota > Metazoa > Mollusca > Gastropoda > Semisulcospiridae > Semisulcospira > Semisulcospira habei. The sequence continues at coordinate 77,267,083 of BTPG01000001.1, read as the reverse complement.
CTACGTCTAGGATGTAAATGTCGCCAAGCCATGTCAGCAAAAGACATTGATTCTCATAAGCCCCTGCGACTGCAGGGGCCCATGAGAATCTATGTCGCTTGCATCGAGGAGACGGGACGCGATCGCTGGGGAACATGTTTGAAGAGGCTGCGCGCACAATCACTTCAGCAGGCACTAAAACACTGGTAAATGGATGAAAATGCAGACCAAAAGAAAGGCGACTGCCAAGCGTGTGAAATGCAAACAAATAAAAAAAAAAACACAATCAGGAAGGACAAGCACAACAAAGCAAATGTTTTTATGTGCTTCGGGTCTCGACCGATAGGCTCCAAAATCACATAGGCTACACAAATGGACGGCATTTGGTCGAATCGCCTGACTGCATCCTGATACGCTTTTGCTTGAAATAATTGTTACTACGATAGTTCAAGGGTGGTGCCAGAATAGCTTGGCGCCTGAGGCGCCAAGCTATTATGGCATCACCCTTGAACTTAAAATAGTGGATCTATCTCCTAACTCTGAAACACAGCCTTCAGTAGGACAATAAGCACAATTAAAAAATTCAGCCTAAGGATGTAATGGGCTAAGAAGTGGCAGCAGCTCATGCTAGTGCTTGAATAGCTTGGCGCATGCACGCAGCAAGCTAACCAGGCACTAAGGGGGGGGGGGGGGGGGGGAAATCCCTACGCCACTGGATCTAATTGTGGACGCCGCCGCATCGCTTAGTGCCGGATAAAAGTAGAATGCTTTCACGCCGTTTAACTTGGTTCCTGTGTACTGTGCGTGACTAACGACTTTTTCATTCACTCCGCTTTTGGCATGAGTGTTTATGAGTGTTCTCTGTTACGAAGGTTTGCATAAGCACAGTTTATATCAGGCACTGCCAGTGAGATGACTCTGAGACATAATGCCATGTCGATCCAACGTTTGTCACTTATATGCAGGACTTTACATATGTTATTATTGTAAGAAACGTTTAATTACGGCAAATTTGTTAACGGCGGTAAAAACGTTAAAACAAACACACACAAAATGAAGTTTTCAGTTTACCTTTGATCTTCTGAAGCTGTTTCCCGCAGAAAACAATGGCATTAGGTAGAATTAACCCCTTGAATGCTATTGACGATACCGTTCGGTGGAAAGACGCGTGCACGACGCGTCTTTTCCTCCGAGCGGTATCGTCAATAGCATTAAAGGGGTGAAAGTAAGAAAATTGTAAAGAAAAATAGAAGGAACAAAAAAATGTCATTATATTTCTAAATGCCTTCAACTCTTTGCTGAGAAGAGAGAAGTGTAAACACAACATGGAAAAGAAAACATGATGCGGTGGCATCCAAGCGAAATGAATTCTTTTTGCAGTCACGGAGTTTCTTCTACCTTCTCGAGGGACATAGATGCTGATGGGATTCTTGCTTGTATGGATAGACGCATGCCTGCTCCTCGTGAGCAGCATGTATATAACTGCGGGTTCGGACAACGACTGCGTGCTTGCAAACACGTGGGATCTACACGCACTCATCTAAACAGAAGAAAACGGTTGGGCGTTGGTGTATAAGTGGTTGTCTAAACAGAAGAAAAAGATTGGGCGTTGGTGTATAAATGGTTGTTGTTTCGCCTCATTGACGCTAACGACCTTCAGCGGAACGGCGATGATCTTGGGGCCAAGGTCAAGGATGCTAAGGTCAAAAGCGATACAGGCGACCGATTAACCTTCAAAGCGTTCGCGGGAATTTGGCCAGCGTTCGTTGACATTGCTCGCCAATGTTTAATCGCCGATACCATGTACGGTGCGATATTAACCCCGTCACTGTTCGAGATAAAGTGAATAGAGTCCAACTGCAAGAGACATAGATCCTTAGATCACAGTGCCCCCGCAGTCGCGGGGCATATGAGGATCTATGTCTCTTGCTGACACCACTTTGCATCCACGTTCCCTAAGACGGCTGGTGCTCTTTTGTTGCTGAATTGACACATGTTTGCACATAATATGGCAAATGACGTATTTCATGAATATCTCTGACATCAGCGCAATAAAAGACCGAACTGTCTTGCGTCAAGCGAGAACTATGCCCAAGGATTTTAGAACAGCCCAGACTGAAAATCCTGACCATAATAGAGTCGGCCTAATGTTGCATAATATTCGGCTGAAGTATCGGTTCGGAAGCGCTCGTGCAATAACCGTAATGATGTAATCTGACTTGTCATTAGCATGATGTCAGTTAATTATGCATCCAGTTTCTCAGTGACGTCATTGTATCTCTCTCTCTCTCTCTCTCTCTCTCTCTCTCTCTCTCTCTCTCTCTCTCTCTCTCTCTCTCTCTCTCTCTCTCTCTCTCTCTCTCTCTCTCTCTCTCACTCTCTCTGAGATAAGTTTAAACACGAAACGTCATCTACTTCCTTCATTCATCTTAGGATCAGCCGCACTGACGTCACTTATTAAGCAGACCCATCACCACAGCTAGAAGCAAGAGGCATAGATTCTCATGAGCCCCCGCAGTCAGTGCGGGGGCTCATGAGAATGTATGCCTCATGCAGACGGACAGGGTGCATCAGTCACAGAGCTATATCTCACCCTAGTTTCGCCTGTCGAGCTATCAGTGACCCGCCAGCAACGCTAATTAACACGGAAATCAAGCGAAAGAATGTTAATGAATAAATTTCCATGCTTTGTCGCCGCGCCCCGGAGAGAGGTCAGAGGTCAGCGCTATGAAAGGGTCACGTGACGATGGCGATGCAAAGGGAGGTAACAAGCTCGATTTCCGCTGACATTCTTTCGCTCTTCGGTCACGTTTTGTGAGGCTGACTCGCGCGATTTGCTTCGGCAGTCGAGCGTCGCGAGACGAATGTCGAACAAGCAATTAAAGGAGATTGGGGGTCGTTAGCGACTTGATTTACGATCGCGGACAGGCTCGGCTGTGTAGAGTTTAATTTTCTGAACCGCCGCACTATTTTGTCTGCGCTGAGAACACAGTTTCAGTGCGTGGGGGAAGACGTAGCACACACAACCACGTAGCCTCCTCCTTGAGGGTTCCCCATCTCCTTATCCTGGCCCCTACCCACCCATCCTTCACCCTGCCCCAGCCGCACTTCTTGGGGACAGTCGATTTATAGAAATGTGTCTGTCTCTTCAGTTGTGTGTGTGTGTGTGTGTGTGTGTGTGTGTGTGTGTGTGTGTGTGTGTGTGTGTGTATGTGTGTGTGTGTGTGTGTGTGTGTGTGTGTGTGTGTGTGTGTGTGTGTGTGTTCATACTTAAACCCATCACTACCGAAACAAATTGAATACCACCCAACGGCAAGCGGTATAGATCCTCATGAGCCCCGCAGTTGCGGGGGTTAGTTAGTTATTTGAGTTTACTGAAGTGACGCCGAGCAGGCAACTAAGGCCATCTCACGGCGGAGTTGCGGGGGCTCATGAGGATCCATGCCCGCCTCTTGCTAAAGCCACATCAATTGCATCCATACTCCTTGTAAGGCTGGAGATCACTGACTCGTAGAATTTACGATGGTTTTGCGGAAAGCACAATCTGCGTCCACCGGCAATGAAAGGGTTAATTTGGTTTGTTCGTCTTCTTTAGAAGCGAAAACGCTTCAAAGAAACTGCCAAATAAAGAGAGAAATACCCTATCCTTGAATTATCATGGTCAATCCTTCTCCTGCAGCTGGTATGATTAGGCAACAAATTTGAGAAATGGGACCTTGGGGCTAACAGGGATAACTCATTCTACCCCAGACACACCACAGCAAGATAAGGCGCCAAGCTATTCTGGCATCACCCTTGAACTATCATGGTCGATCTGTGTCCTGCACAGCAATGCAGTCTTCAGAGGACAACGGCAAAATTTGGGGATTTCGGTGTTGGGGTAGAATGAGTTAAAGCGATCTACTGCTACGAGGGCTTTGATTGCTAAACTTCGCTGGTACGGTTAACAATGTTGTCTTGCCTTGACTAAGACTTTTCTACCCTTCTTTTTACAGTCCATGTGAGTATTCACACGCGTACCAGAGGTTTTCCAATGACTTTGAAATTTTACGGAAGTAATTCTTTTGCGTTCAAAGGAGAAGAAGAGCAGAAAAGCCTTTCATTTTACGACATTCAAACTTCATAGTTTAACTCATTCTACCCCAGACACACCACAACAAGATAAGGATCGACCATGATAGTTCAAGGGTAATGCCAGAATAGCTTGGCGCCTATGGGCGCCAAGCTATTCTGGCATCACCCTTGAACTATCATGGTCGATCTGTGTCCTGCTCCAAAGTGCAGTCTTCAGAGGACAACGGCAACATTTGGGGATTTCGGTGTTGGGGTAGAATGAGTTAAGTTTGTCGCCTTTTTGTCCAGCATGATTGCAACATGTACAGAAATCATTGATAAAAGAAACTTTCCTGCTGTACTTGATTGTTTTCACTTACGTGTAAAGCGCACTGAACCTTTTGTGTGTGTATATTGCGCTATACAAGAGTTATGTAAGAGTTATTTAGTAGTAGTAGTAGTAGTGGTAGTAGTTGTAGTAGCATTATTATTATTATTATTATTATTATTATTATTATTATTATTATTATTATTATTATTATTATATTAGTGTTGTTGTTATTTTATATTATTATTATCATCATCATCATCATCATCATCCATTATCGTCGTCGTCGTCGTCATCATCATCATCATCATCATTATTATTAGTAGTAGTAGTAGTAGTAGTAGTAGTAGATTTTTTAGTATTAACCCTTGACTGCCTTGAGTAGGTCGCTTTCAGAAGAAAGAGTGAGCTGGCGCTGGTATAGTTTCATTGATTCAAGATTCAAGACATGTTTATTTACCATTTGACACTCACAAAAAAACGACTTCCCTAACGCATTGAACTGTTTATCTCATTCGAAGAGTGCCGCAACCGGATCCGCGGCTGGTGCCGCTTGAGTATCCGGATGCGGCACGCCTCGAATGGGTTAACTCAGTCACGACATGATGCGGTCAAAAAGTACTGTGCGCCGATCGATGATTGCAGATGAACTTTGCGGCATGCAACCCTGGGGCCTAGTGTGCTGGTCTGTGACCTTGGACTCCCGTTAAGGATCTGTAAGGTGGAGATTTACGAATCAGCGCACGGGCCCGTGAGGCCCAGAATGTACGGATCCTTGCGCGGCGTATCTCCTGGTGGGAACGTTGAACAAGGTTTAAAAGCGTTACAAGAGCCACCCGGACGCAGTGAGTAAGAGCCACCTAGCTGCAAGAGGCGTAGATCCTCGTGAATCCTCGGCATGTGCTGGGGCTCATGAGGATCTATGCTTCTTGCTGAAATTATTTATCATCGTGTGCCTTTTTTGCGGGCAAGATTGTCGCAAGTGTCAGTTCTTGATTCAGATACGTAAGATACTGTGATTACCCGGGCAAGGACTGATCTCTTAGCTGCCGAGAAAAAGTGATCAGTATCAAATGCAAGAGGCATAGAACCTCATGAGCCCCCGCAGATGCGGGGGCTCATGAGGTTCCATGCCTCTTGCAGGGCCTTGTTGGTATCCGTGTTTCTTCAACAGGTAAATTATGTATTTGTCGGTGACTTTACACTCATTCCATTAACTTCAGGTTGTGGTGACTTGGCAAGGTCATCAAGATTCCAAATTCAAAATAATTCAATATTCAAAATTCACAAATATCTAATATTCAAAATTCAAAATAATGTAGTAGTCAAAATTCAAAATAATGTAGTATTCAAAATTCCAAATAATTCAACATCCAATATTCGAAATAATTTAATATTCAAATTTTTAAATACTGCAATATTCAAAATTCAAAATAATTTAATAATCCGATAAAATGAGAAATTACAATGTCTTGAATCAGTATGAGATACGATAAACCTCAAAAAATAGCAACCATACACATGCTCATCGCAGGAGAAGAATAGAACCACGTGACGTTAAAGAGTGCACAGACGTATCTCCCTTACCTACCACAACGCGTTGCAGGTGTGCAGTGTTTACTGCCGCCAAGCCGCAGAATCACTTAACCGCCCCTTTCACCGCACGAGGCGTAAAAATCCTCGTGAGTCCCCGCAGATGACTGGTGCTAGAGTGGAAAAGGCTTATCTCTTTGTCTACCCGAAAGCACTGTAGGTGTGCACATTTTATAGATGTTAAAAGTGCATAGAAAACTAAACAAGTTCCAACTGCAAGAGGCATAGATCCTCATGGGCCCCCGCAGTTGCAGGGGCTCATGAGGATCTATGCCTCTTGCTGGTAACTATTTTGTATCCGTGTAGTACCTTAAATTAACAAAGATCTCAGAAACACGGTCAGCGACCACCGTCACACTCTCTATAAACTTCTGGAGCATATATGCTGCATACATTCTTCATTATCAGACACAGTCTTAACTCATTCTATCCCAAGACCGAAATCCCCAAATTTTGCCGTTGCTCTCTGAAGACTGCGGCATTGCAGTGCAGGACACAGATCGACCATGATAGTTCAAGGGTGATGCCAGAATAGCTTGGCGCCCATAGGCGCCATGCTATTCTGGCATCACTCTTGAACTATCATGGTCGATCCTTATCTTGCTGTGGTGTGTCTGAGGTAGAATGAGTTAAACAATATGCTGCAGCATTGGTGTTGATACTGAAAGAGAGTATCTCTTTACCTACCAGAAGGCAGTGGAGC